>LR544313.1:0-158003 GCA_900536305.3 Caenorhabditis sp. 40 LS-2015
GCGCAGGTAGCCACATAGCACATTCGAAAGCCCAGATTTTGTTCTATAAATGTGCAAATTTAGAGAAAATTCTGAGAGGCTGTCTAAAACGGGGTTCCTAGTTAATAGAATTTCTCCCTTCTAACGTCTCTTATAATTGCCACCCTCTTCATGGAGCTACTACAATTGTGAGTGTGACCGGTTTCTTTTGCTCTACTGACCGCTCATTGGCTCTTCTCATTCTTCTTCCCTTGTCGCGCTCTCATTCTCAATTCTGTAGAAAACATGAAGAGTCAATGACTTTTTGGTTTTCTTCTCCTATGCTTCCCATCTCGAAATGGCAGCCAATTCCAATTGGTGTTGAGGAGAAAGGAAACAATGGATAAAACTGGAAGTGGCAGAGAAACCTAGCTAAGGAGAGGAGAAGAAATGGAGCCAAATGCTGTTGATCAGAAAGAAAAAGAGAAATGAAGTTTCATCAAAGAATGAGAATGATAAATTAGAATTCAAGAAAAGGGTGCGGAGGACAACAATTTCACGCGATTCCACACAATTTTGTAACGATGCACATTCATTCTTTGGCAAATGTAGCTTACACAAGAAAACGAGGTCCAACTAAAAAAAGCCCCGCAAAAAGACTAAACAACTAGGATTACAAAATGGATGATTTGTGAAGTGTAATGATTCCTCTTGGCACTATGTATACGTGAATGTGAGCGTATGTTGCCGTTACCGGTTTTGCGGGTCAATGGACTTCGAAAGAACAACAGATCGGGGAAAAGAAAGGAAGGCCACCACGAAATGTGGATGAGTATGAAATAATATTCAACCTCCCTTCGGTGATGCCCAGGTAGTGGAGGCGCATGAGTGTTTAGCGTACTACTCTACTACTGAAATAATTATGTGTCGTCCTCCTAGTCCATTTTCCCGCGCCGGCAAATGTGTCTTTTTGGCGGGTTTTCACCGTTGGGGGGAAAATGATGGAAACATGCTGGATTGACAGCTTTCCCGAATCGCAATATGCATACATGTATACATGTTGTCCTACAGTATAACCTCTATTTTCAGGGATACTTGTCGGAAGTCGGAGCATCGTTGGTGGATGAAAAGCTCAAGTTGGGAATCGTGCCACCGACCGGAGTCGTGGAGTTGGCTGCTCCAACTTTCTACTACGATCGTATCGACCGTGCCAAGGCTCGCACTAAAGAGAGGATTCAGTCGAGATACCCGAATATCGGACGTCGATTCCATCGTATCGGATTACCAGAGAAGGTAAAAAATATCGGTTAAAATTCTAGAACAAAATGTTTCGACACAAACAAACAATGTCGCTTCAACCTAGGTTCCCTCTCTTCCCTTATCAACTTTTTCCGCTTGTCAAGCTGGTGTCACTGAACCGTTCTCTTTTTTTCGAAAATTGTTGCCACATTAGTCACGCGATTCTAATCTAATGCCTAAACTGTTTGTGTTGGTTTTTTGATTGAAGTCACATTACACTCATCGGCATTTTTGTCCTTGCTAGTCTATTAAATCGAACACTTTCGGCACAACAAAAAGATAACGATTCGTTCAAGGCAGAAAAACTGGCAAGATTTATGAACTGATGATTTTTCTGTGTTTTTGATCATCATCAACGCGCTATCCGAAAACCGACTGGTCTTACTTAGGCAGGGAGAGATAAACAAGGAATATTTCTAGAGGGGCTAATAGAAGAGGAGAACCAAAATAAGACTCTATGCAATTTCATTAGTTTCTAGAGAGAAAAGTTGTTGTTTTCTCCCATTCCTCCATGGTGCCTGGAAGTACCTCTGTTTTTGTCTCGAAATTATTATTTAAACTGCTCTCTATTTTCATATCAATACCCAGCTCGTTTCCTTTGCATTCCGGCTTCTGATTCCGGCGGGGGTGTTATTGAGGGGATTCCAGAGTGTTTTCACGTTCAAGAAGGTCGCCACTTCTTCCTTGACAACAACTTGTTTTTGAGCGTTCTTTTGTGGCGTTCAGTGAAAATAATGAAAACATCGTTGGCGCTAGGGGAGAAGAATGGAGGGAGTAAAAAAACACGACTACTCGAGTTTCTAATGTAAACAAGTTTTTTTTTGTTTCATTGCTTGATAAACAAGCAGATTGAATAAAGACGAGAAGTGAAAAGTGATAGCACATATGAGCCATCTCCGGGAGAGAAATGAAAACATATGGAAACAGCAAAAAGACTAATCCCCCCGGATTGACAAGTAAGGGCTTTGATGTGGGTGGGATGGATTTGAGAAACCGAGAGATCATGGGGAGTAAGGAGGTTGACCACCATCTGCGCGAAAACGAGTGTCATGCACGAAAAGATAAATTTGTGAGATACTGAGCCAGTGGTACAATCCATCCGTTTCGAGGGAGGAGGCTATACTGGCTCCGTTTCGAACATGCCAATTCATTGTGCATTGATGATGGAAGGAGGGAAAAGGGAAACACTCGGTCACTCTACTCTTCTTAGGGACAAGTGGAATAGCTAATAGTGTGGTCCATTAGGGGGAAGGCCTATGAAAGACAACGAGATTATTCCCACACAAGCAATTAAACTCATCTCCGCCATTTTTACAGACTGGCAGCTTTCAACTATTCGTCAAAGGCTATCAAGATGCGGCTCATTGGCTCAGAACCTGGGTCAACCAACCCGAGACGGCTCCACCACCGGTCACTCAGAGAGAGTTTCAGTTTTTGTTCGAGAAGCTTGTCGCATTGGACTATATTATTCGCAACACTGGTGGGGTTTTCTTGGGAAAAGTTCAAAAACAAAAAGCAATGTTCAGATCGTGGAAGTGACAACTGGCTTATCAAGTATATTCTTGCCGATGTGATTGATCGCGCACCGGTTCACAACAACGAGGTTCCATGCGATCCAGCTAATGCAAAGACTCAGGTATGAAAGTTGACAAAAATATTACCTTGCAAAATGCAGAAGAACTCGACAACCTTAAGAACAGTGAGGGAAATGTTGGAAGAATGAGTGAGAAGAAAGGAACAACACTTCTAGATTGATGAATGTGTAAGATAATGAAGTAATTGGTTTGGAAGCAAAAGAAAACCTTTTGGGTTACTTATAGCAGTTTTCTTTTGATGATACCGTGATGTTTACGAATTTACAGTAGAGATTGATGAGAAGGAAATGGAAAGTGACGTTCTGAAAGCGTTCATTGAAGGACATTGGTGTCGTTGATTCGATTGTTGCCAACGTTTTCGAAAACTGAAGCTAATGTTATCGTAACTAGATAGATTAGAGCGATTAATGTTTGAATATGTTCTCTTTCGAAAGTCATTCGATATAGGTGGATAGAATTCAAAAAATCTATTGAACGTCGTGGGCATTATTTAGGGATTGTAGTATAGGACACTAAAACTGTTTCTCAAAACGGAACCCTTTTGCTCATTTCAACCTCTAATTTCAGGTACCTGGCGACGAGAAGCTAATCGATTTGGTCGACTCGGTGACGATTCCAGAAGGTGGGTACTTATCGTAGGTGGTCACAGACTTGAGCGGTTTCTCAATCACCCGACGGCCATTTGGGGTTGTGTCGACTCCCGAGTCGCTGCTCATGAACGAGTAGGCACGATCGCGGTCATCCTGCTCAGCCTGAGGATCACTCATTGTTGCGATGGGCGATCAGCTGAGCACTGTAGTGGTGTTGAACGGATTTCTGAAACTTGTAGAGTACGATGATTAGATAAATGAAGACAAGCCACGGAAACAACTGAAATACCGAAAAGGGAAGGGTCTGGAGGGACTGACTGACTCTGAAACCGAGGGAATGCCGAAGAGTCGACGGCAACACTATCTTCTAGCGGGAGAGAGAGAGTGAACAACTCAATTCTGTTTCTCTACAGATACGGCTTTTGAGCGTTCACTCTGAGGTTGTTTTTTGACGTCTGCCACTACCACCCAACTCTAAGCACCTCCCCATTCTTTCTCGCCCTCTCCCGATGCTACGGTATCTGTTTTCAGTTGTTTTCGCTCTGAACGCAACGAAAATGTTCCTTGTTATTGACACGCCCACTTTTCCCACATCTGGGTCTGAGTGTTTTGGTAGAGGCGTTGACACTGTTTTCGAAACGAACTTCGAAACCACGCCCCATTTTAAACATTGTTTTTTAATCGAGAAGAGCGGGAAGATGGATGGGACTGTTCTTTCGGAATGTGAAATTTAAAGAATAAAAAGGAACTGGCATGGTGTTCAAAAGAGTGGATAGATAGTTAAAATAGTCGCCGAACACAACCTTCAAGAATCGTAAAACTGTTGCCAAATGATAGTCGTTAAGTTTTCCATCAACATAAATAAAACAACGGGTGGCAAGAATGTGGGACCTTTTGTACTGGAAGTCAAGTTTTGACAAAACGGTTTCCCTACTTTTTTTCATGAGTAAAAGTGGGACAATATCGAGGCGCGGTTTTGATGCTTACAGATGATTCTAGAAAGATTACCTCTCCTTGGAGTGTTGAGCATTCAATATAATTTCAAAACTCAGTTGAAACAATTTGGTTTCTATGAAAAGTTTACCGAAAATTCAAGAAATTGGGTTTTCGAAAGTGAAATATTGAAATAACAACCTTAATCGTCATCATTGTTTTGATTACTCCGAAAAAATTATGATCATCAAGATCACCCTGGTCCTTCTCAGAACATGTATGGAATCTGACCAACTATGTCGATCGGTTGTTCTTGAAGTGATGATATTTCTGTTTTAGTACTCCGATAACTTTCATAAATCAACAATATTTATGGTACGAAAAATTTCTTCTCACAAACACATTGTTCTTGTTTTTTGATAGTGAGACCAATCCTCTAATTGCAAAAGCTAGATCCATCTGACAGCCGTTCTCTACTAATTGATAGACCTTCTATCATTTTATCTCGATTCCCCCTCCCAACTATTATATATTTTTCCAGCACAAGTAGGATCGCTGCATCTTGATGATCCAGCTCCTGCCGAGGTCGAGTGGGCCGACGTTTCGATTCCAACTGTCGATGTGGCTGCCATTGATAACGGATTGGCTTTTCCGTTCAAACATCCCGATGAGTGGAGAGCGTGTAAGTTGTTGTTTTGTGTTTTTCCGACGGACGGGGAAGTTGAAATGTGGGGAGAAATTTTCTTTGAGGGAACACCTGTGGGACGAAATATTGCGACTCTACTTTGAATTTTAAAGTTTTGAACTAGTCTTTGAAAATATCACTTATGATGTTCCTATTTACTATATGCATTTCTGAAACAACATCCAATGTCGAAACATTTTATCAGTTTGAGAGTGTTCAGTCAAAAAACAAAACTCATTCCAACAAACTTTGCTATTTTTTTTGGTCTTGTTTTCAAGCTTCAAATTTCAAAACAAGTTTAATTTCCATCCTTTAACATCGCTATCACTTGCTCACACATTCTTAACGTTTACAACTTCTGATCATTCGGCTTTTACTCTCTGAAACTCTGAATCAGATGTTTCAACATTTTCCAGATTTGTTGGCACGTAAAAGTATACAATGACCTTTTCCCCCGTTTTTCTGATACTTTCAGGCAACATATTGTTGACCGTCGAACTCTCAAATACTCATTTGGGTGGTGTTTTTGACTGAACGAATCGAAAAATACGACGAGAATTTGTGGGGTAGACTGTTTTGATCGTTGTTCGATCCACTTGCCAACTTTTATGGGTCGCCTTTGTCGCTTTTCGACTGATCGACAGAGACTAAACAAAGTTGTGAAATGGCTAAATTTCAAAAGTTGCCGAATTCCCCAACTCAAAGATAAGGGAGACTGACATGCCAGTGACTATTTTTGAATTTCGAAGTTGGAACAGTTTTGAACTCTTGCACAGCCGACATTTGGAATTCAAATGAGTTGTTTACAACTAACTGTTTTTTTCATTCTCGTGGAAAACAGAAAAAACTTGTTTTTTTTTTGTTTTCCGATATCATATCAGTAGGTTCATCTGTTTGTCTGTGTAGGAAAGTGTGAAAGTGATTTACAATCGCACCTTTACATGCAGTGGGAGTGACTGTAGTCATTCTGAAATAAATAACTCTCTGGAACATTAGGGTGAACGAAAAAATACTAACGGGAGATCGGAAAACAAAACCACATGATTTCAGATCCATTTGGTTGGGCGCTTCTCCCACAGGCTCGTATTCCATTCTCTGATGACATCGTCGACTTGCTTCTGCCAAAATTGGACGACACGAAATGGGTCAGGGAGCTTTGCGAGGATCTTCGACGTGTCTTCAAGGTAGGATTGGGAAAATCTGCGAAAAAATGTATTTGAACCGATCTTGTGAAGAAGTGTTCTGATTATCTAAACTGTTCGCACTTTCAGAATGACAAGGGATTCGACAAGAAAATCTTCGAGAAACAAATGTCCGTGATGCGTGGTCAAATCTTCAACTTGCGAGAGGCTCTGATGAAAAAGAAGAGCCCATACCAACTCATCCAGATGCCACCACAACTGATGGTTGAGGTCAAGCAAAAGAAGAAGAAGTCGAGACGTTCCCGCAACGCTGAGTATGAAGAAGCACCCAACTACGATTGTGAGTTTTTCAATCATGAATCATATGTGTAAAACGTCTGCAATCCAAACGCAATGATGAACACTTTGTGGTGTAAAAACGATCTGTCAACTCTTGACTTTGCAGCGGACGTCTCTACTGCGCACAGCACATCTGGCAATGTGGAAGCTGAGCAACCGGGCCCCTCCACTTCAGCTGGTCCGTCTGTTGCCGGCCCATCGACATCCGAGCCAGGAGCATCGAATGCTGGCACCAAGTCGTGGCAGGAGACTTATGAGCAGAAAGTGCAAACTAAGACTCCATTCTTCCGTTGGTGGTGATCTTCCTACATATACACATTTTTCACTGTCTATCATTTCCGTTTTTTGGCATTAAACATTTTCCTCTTTCATAGTGAGTTCAAAATCAATTCCAACATTTTCCCTCCCCTTCCACTTCGCTACAAGTAGTTGATCTGTTATCGATTCGAACTCGGTTATTGTCCTGTGACAGAACACGTATTGTTTGATTCCAATAACTGCTTTCTGAGCTTTATTTCTTCCTTTTTAAATCCCTGCTATCCTATCTATATAAGTCTTATTTATTTTCTCATCATCTCTTGACAAGGTTCGTATTTTCAGCAGTTGTGACTATTTCTTCTCTCAGTCCCCCATATACATTTGTGAATAAATACATATTCTAGCGATCTCTTTGCTTTTTTTTTCTGTTCTGTATCATCAGAACAACGGGCGTCAGTTCCAATAATTCCATTTGAATCATATGTGTTCTATATTCACCTTTATCTCTCTCCCTCATTGTTTTCGGTTCTTCCTAACTAGGTAACTGGGCCGCGTCACAAAAAGTGAAGATGCGACGTGCCGAGTGATAATCAGAGATGCGTCCGCACGGAGATTTATTCGAGATATGGTTAAACAGATAAGTTGTTGTATTGTGGTAGAAGAAGTGATTTGGGTCACCGCCCAGCACGACTCTCTCCAGGGTCGTGCGGACCGACAATAGACGGTCGAGACGAGAGTAGCGGGCAAAAAGAGATTTCCTGTGGTTGATGAGGTGATGCGTTCCAGGCGGAGACGACAGCTGCGAAGCAGCAGCGGAAGGTTCTCGAACGGTCCACAACTGTCGCGCCGGCTCGCCTATATAAAAAGCCTCACAGACGCGCGTCGTAACGTTGGATTGACCGATTACTATTTTCCCAATTGTTTATATGAGAGAAAAGAGAAATTGTCATAAACCAAGTTCTGTTTATTCCACACATTTGTTTGGGTTGATGTTCCTAGAGAGTTGAGTTTGGTTCGATCATCCCCTTTCAGACTCGAAGTGTAAATCAGCATTAGCACCTTTCAGTTGACTTGTTTCGATAGGTATTAAAAAGATCTCAAAGTTGATCATCGTCAGTTGTTTCTTGCCCGCTGACTTTCTACTCATTTTTCATACTTTCGAAACAAGAAACCACAAACAATGCGTACTCTTGTTATCCTATCAAATCCTATCCCTCCCGATCCTCCTCAGAGTTGGCGAAGAATTGTACACGTGGCTCGATGTGAGTAGTCTTTTTCCTCTCATTCCTACACACACACACACTGGACGAATGTGTCGTCTTGGGGTGGGGTTGTTCTTCTTCCCCTCCCGCAGTCTTCTCCCGGGGTCGGTCTGTGTGCACTCCGCACTCGACACTGTCTCTGCGATGTTTTAACTTAACCTCTGACTGCGTCTCCCAGTACATCATACTATTTGCTCAGAGAAATCGGCAGCCCCGGCAGGCACTGACCCCTATTTTGTGATGACCATCTTGTCTCTTCCTCTCCTCTTTCTTCTTCGCGAAAGTATCTCTATGCGATGTCCCCGCTCATTTCTCACTGGATCTGTAGACTGCAAACTGCATAGGTAACGGAGAAGAAGTAACGGGTTCCTCTTCTCCTGTTCTTCTTTCTCTTTTCATAACGACTTCCCTGTTCTCATCGATGTTCACAAATGAGATTCGAGAGAGAAATTGAGAACATCAGAAATTGATGACGCGTCTCTTTAGTCCACGTGTACTAATTCTTTATAAACAATCCACTCTCTAGGAGAGATTAGTTCAAGCGTTTCAGTTCCTCAAGAAGCTCGCTATGGAATTTGTTTGCGTGAGTAGGCAATATTGAGAGTTATCGAGGAACTGTCAACACTGGCGGGTGAGGTTGACAGTTCGCAAGCAGGCCAACTCACTCCTTCCAATCGTCCGTCTTCATTTTCTTCTTCCCCGTTTTGTGTTATATACACCTCGATTAGACGGTGCATAAAAAGTGTCCCCGATTGCTTGACCTATTTATGTATATCCTTTTAAGGAGCTGCCGCCGTCTCCTTTTTATCGCGTTCGCTAATTCGTCAATTTACTCTCTGTCGTCCTTATCATCTTCCAAGTCAGATTGGTTCATCATCAAACTTTCAGGTAGTGTAATCTAACACAATGAAGGTCCTTCTCATCGTCGGCTTCTTCGCCGTATCCGCACTCGCATCCCACCACTCTTCGGATCCAACCAAGGACGGAGAACACTTCAAGGTAGCACTTAGAACCGTTTAACGTTTTCTCATGAATGCTAAATGGGCTTGTTTCAGGGAAAGGAACATGACAAGAAGTACGACCACGAGCAATTCCTTGGAAAAGACACCGCCGCCGAATTCGACGAGTTGACTCCAGAGAAGTCCAAGGAAAAACTTGCGTAAGAAAGAAGAGTGAAGAAATCCTGGAAATTCAATGAATAATTTTAGCAAGCTTGTCCCAAAGATGGATGCTGACAGCGATGGATTCATTGAGGAGAATGAGCTCAAGGATCACATCAATTTCATGCAGAAGAGATACGTGAACAACGACGTCGACCGCACCTGGAAAAACTACAAAGCTGAGAAGATCGTCGATGGAAAGATCAAGTGGGAGGACTACAGAGAGATGGTCTACGGATCCGCTGACGGAGCTGGACAAGAGCTCTCTCCAGAGTATGCCAAGATGATTGCTCGTGACGAGAAGAGATGGGCTGTCGCTGACTACGACTCCAACGGAGCTCTCGACAGAACCGAGTACGGATGCTTCATGCACCCAGAGGACTGCGACCACATGAGAGACATCGTCGTTGCTGAGACCGTTGACGATATCGACAAGAACAAGGATGGATCCGTCGATCTCGATGAGTACATTGGAGATATGTACAGACCAGAGGACTACCCAGAGTTGAACGGAAAGGAACCAGACTGGGTTCAATCTGAGCGCGAAATGTTCAAGGAGCACAGAGACAAGGACGGAGATGGCAAGCTCAACCAGGTAAAATCAAATTTCAGTGCGAACAAATTCTAATTTTCGTTTTTCAGGAGGAGATGCGCGATTGGATCATGCCAGTTGGATTTGACCACGCCGAGGCTGAGGCTCGTCACTTGGTTGGAATCGCTGATGACAACAAAGACGGAAAGCTGACTCTTGACGAGATCGTCGCCCACTATGACACTTTCGTCGGATCCCAGGCTACCGACTACGGAGAGCAACTCCAGAAGCACGACCCAGCCGAGCTCTAAATTGTTGATTTGAATCAAAAAAGCAGTATTACACGTTCTTCTCTCAGAGATTTCTAATAATAATAATTATGTGTGACTGGTCGTTTGCGTTCATTCTTACTTAATTTATCCATTATTGTTTTCAAACCTATTTATGTTTCAAATTCACCGCTTTGCCTTATTTCTCAACAGTCCTCCGAGTTTTACTCCATGCATTTTCTAATCGTTTTCAAACTGGTTTACATTTGTCCCAAATAAATGTTCAAAAGACAATTCATGTATTCAGATTTCTAATTCAGGTACTGAAGGATTCTAGAACAAAAAAGGTATTCCGAGTGTACAACTTCTTCTGTTGCGGCGTCTACACACAGCAAACGTGGAGATTGTGATGACGATGATGAAGAAGACGGTGACCCCCGATAATTTTCCTTTCATAGTCTCATTTCTCTCCGCGCGGAGGATTCTTCGAATCGTCTCTGCCCCAATTTCTCTTCGCCATAGTGATGCATAGCCCATTCATCCGACTGTTATTCTTGTTCTTGATTATTGATCGATTAGCAGAAGCGTTCGATGTTCCGTGCGCACGTAAGTCGCATTCTTGGGATGTTTGCCAATAAAGAGCAATGCATGATACTTTGGCGTAGAACTTATGAAACAGATGATCGACAAACTAGTGTGATTCTGGTTAGAAAATCTTCAAAATTTGATTTCGAGTATTTCTATAATACGGCTTTCTGATAGAATGAGTACAAGGATGTTTGAACATTTTTTGCACATCGAAAATACCAAATATTTCATACTTTCGAAATTTCAATTTTCGAAATTAGGAATTCTGTTCTGACCGCTCCTCATCAACACATCCAAAACGGTTAACTGTTGCTAAAAGAAACCTTCACAAATCTATACTGTTTCGTTTTTGTTTTCAGAGAAACTCATCGGAAGCGATTGTTTATTCGATGAAGAATGCTATGGTATGAACTCAGTCTGCCGTAACTCCAGATGCACATGCCCCACCAACTTCGAAGAATATGACATCGACGAACGAACTACCATATGTCGACTAGGTGACATCATTATTATTCTTTTTTTTCCTCTTCTAGACCTCTTACAGTTCCAATGATTCATCCCCTCACCTAAACCGGTCTCTTAGTCGAAATTAGCTTTTCGCTTTCAGCACCCGCTAAAATCGGCGATTCCTGTCAACGCGATTGTAAGCCGCCCTTATTGTGCAGAGATGGTAAATGCGAGTGTTGGGGAGGAAGTATTGTCGACGGCAAGTGTGTCGTTCGTAAGTGGTGTTTTAGGTGTATTGACGGGTGATGAGTGGATTTTCAGCATGTCCTGCTGGCCAGCAATTGTATGGAGTGGAGTGTACGCGTGTAGCCCATTACATGCAGCCATGTGAGAAGGACAGTCAGTAAGTATTCTGGAAGTTGAGAAGTGACAAAAACATCAAGATGATCTCGACGAGAAGCATACTGTTCAAAACAGAACCGTACTTCCTCTAATAGACCGGCACTCCCTTCTTGTTTATTTTATCACATTTATCTCGATTCCTGTCATAGTTAGCAAAAAATAGTCAACTAACTTAACGGAGGACTTTTCCACAACTGTAACAGGGACCAAGATGAATTTGATCAAAGTGCCGGTCTATTAGAGAAAATACGACAAGAAGGATGTATCTAGAGTTTCCATGTGAACCTTTAATATATTTCATCTAGGAATTGTCTGAATTCGAACTTTCCAGATGTGTGGATCCTTTCAACTCTTGCATAACAGGAACTTGTCAATGTGCACCTGGAACCACTCGAGACACTGTTCGAGGTTTCTGTTATGCAGGTACCATCTATTTATCCAACTCATATCAATCTAAGCCATTTCAGTGTGTCCCGATGGGATGCATCCTCGTCAAACGTGTCGTCGGCTCTTCATCAACGACATTGATATGCTTGAAAACGCCGCCAACACAGATAGCTGTCCGTTAGGTTATCGATGTGTCACTTATGGAAGTCCATATGTCGGTCATTGTTGTCGACTTCGGTGTCCATATGGAGAGCCAGACTTGAGTCAATCTTGTGATGCTGGAGCATCGCCGGATTCCAAGTGTCGGCCACTCACTCATTTCTGCTTTACAGTCAGTGAGCCAGGGTAGGGATTAGTATAAAAGTTTTGATGATGAATCAGATTTTATAGATGGAAATCATCATTATGTTGCCCTAGACCATGCCGTGATCCTACACCACTTTATGTAAACGGACAATGCCTCTCAATTGCTCATCGTGGAGATCCATGTCAAATTGATCAACAAGTGAGTTCATTCAGTTCGAAAGTGTCACTATTGCGGGCACCGTGCGCGTACCGATTTCGAATGTTGAGTACCACACACGTTCATCATCGTTTCAGTGTGAAGGAGGAATCACGATGTCTTGCTCCCTGGGCAGCTGTCAGTGCAAGCTTGGATACCATGAGAATAATGATGAACGATTCCCAACCTGCACTAAAGATTGCACTCTGGAAGAAGTTGCTAGTAATGATAGATGTTTAGCTAAAGTGAGAACTGATATCCTGAGGACTTTTTTATATCTTGTCGCCATTTTTAGGTGCAACTTGGTAGCCGTTGTTACTCAAACAATCAGTGTATTCCGTCTGCCGAGTGTCGATTCGGAACTTGCCAGTGTCGATGTGGTTACAAGCAGGTTAAGGTGAGGTGGAAAACAAACATTTCATACTGAATCCCCTACCTTTTGAATCGATCCCCCTCCTCCCCATCAAAAGCTCAAAACAATCAACCATCACCTTCTGTCATACAACTCTCCTCTCTAAATTCTCGAATCATCAATCACTTGACGCGTTTCGATGCATTTCAATAAAACGAGCCGCGGGTGGGATATGATTGATTCTTACCAACAATATGAGCAGGCGAGGGGGAGAGGGGAGGAAGGTTTGGCAAAGAAGAAAGATTTATGAATAGCTGATGAATCAGAGCGGAGAAGAAACAATGGGGGCGATATGGAAAAAAAAGGAAGCGGAATGAACTTTTTCATAAGTTCAATCGGAAGCAAATTTTGTTTCGCACAGAAACAATATCGACGCGGCTAGACACGTCATGTTGGGAAACATACACAGAAATCCAATTAAGAGATGCATAGACAACAACAATGGCTTTCAGCACCGAAAATTGACAAATATGGGTATTGCGAAATGGTTCTGGAAGAGATGACTAACTGTTTAGACGCCTTCTGATTTCGAAATCTGAAATGATTAACGTCGCACAAACGGTGGTTCAGCTTTTTGAACTCAAGCAAACAATTACACCATGTGTAATTCCCTAAGTTATCGCATCGTCCCTTATGGTTTACTTTTCGATTCCCGCCTTCTATACAAACCTCAACTTTTTCGGTTTATGGCTGAGAAAGTTATACTCAAAAGACTAGAAACTGCTTCGAAAAACAACCATTGTTGAAGTTAAACACACAAGTTTTTTTTTCTGCTTTGAACAACAAGGAAAACAACAAACGGCCTCGAAACCGAGAAAATGTGTTCTTCTTCTAAGGATATACTACAATAGAGGCATTGAGATCCCCAGACCATCCCTTTTGACTATAGTCATAATAAATCTTCCGAAACTCCAATAACATGTCGTACTAAAGAGAGTGTTACAGGATCAACTACTCGGTGTCCGTTGCTCAAATCCAGATGATCCGCTCAGCATTGGCTCAATCCTTGACCGTGTCGGTGACATCTTTGGAAATAAACGAGGCAAATAAATCTGTTTTTGATCCTGCTGCTCATTTGTCTTCATCTCTTCTCCGGGTTGAACTTCTCTTACTTCTTTTCCGCTTCTTCAGATTCTGTTCCAATATTCACATAAAGTCGAGTTTGTCTTATTAAAAGCTTTATTACGAACGTATCTCAGTAAATGAGCATAATTCAGAGAAAAATTTTTAAAACGTGTCAATTTTTTTGTAGTGAGACAGGTGGGAGAGTCATTGGCAGCGATAGAAGTCAACATCAGAAATGCTCGCATTACACATAAACTTCAGCCAAAAGATACAATGAGAACCTAATTATAGATGCCTAGCTTACTACCGGAGTAGTATTGGAACAAATACAATAATAGTTACCAGAGGAAAGTTTGGGAGAGGGTCAGATAATGCAAACGTTTTGAGAGGGAGAAAACTATCACTAACAATGTACACGGTGGAGAAAAGTAAAAAAAAGAGAAAATAGAGACAAAAAACGATGGGCTTGATGGTTTGCAGAATAATACGAAACATTTTTTCTGTTGAGCTTGGAGATGGAGAAGGGAGAAATTTAGAAGCACTTGCGGTGGACAATGGATGGGCCGGACTCGTCGTACTCTTGCTTGGAGATCCACATCTGTTGGAAAGTGGAGAGGGAGGCAAGGATGGATCCTCCGATCCAGACGGAGTACTTGCGCTCTGGTGGGGCGATGATCTTGATCTTCATGGTGCTGAAATATGAGTCGAATGAGTTTCTGATTCTCTGATGATAGCCACTTACGATGGAGCAAGGGCGGTGATCTCCTTCTGCATGCGGTCAGCAATTCCTGGGTACATGGTGGTTCCTCCGGAAAGGACGGTGTTGGCGTACAAGTCCTTACGGATATCAATGTCGCACTTCATGATGGAGTTGTAGGAAGTCTCGTGGATTCCGGCGGACTCCATACCCAAGAAGGATGGCTGAAAAAGTGGATGTATTAGTGTCATTGTCCTTCTACGGTGTCATCTTACCTGGAAGAGAGCCTCTGGGCAACGGAAACGCTCGTTTCCGACGGTGATGACCTGTCCGTCAGGAAGTTCGTAGGACTTCTCGAGGGAGGAGGAGGAAGCAGCGGTGGCCATTTCCTGCTCGAAGTCGAGGGCGACGTAGCAGAGCTTCTCCTTGATGTCACGGACGATCTCACGCTCGGCGGTGGTGGTGAAAGAGTAACCACGCTCGGTAAGGATCTTCATGAGGTAGTCAGTAAGGTCACGTCCGGCCAAGTCGAGACGGAGGATGGCGTGTGGGAGGGCATATCCTTCGTAGATTGGGACGGTGTGGGTGACACCATCTCCAGAGTCGAGGACGACTCCGGTGGTACGTCCGGAAGCGTAGAGGGAGAGGACGGCCTGGATGGCGACGTACATGGCTGGGGTGTTGAAGGTCTCGAACATGATTTGGGTCATCTTCTCTCTGTTGGCCTTTGGATTGAGTGGAGCTTCAGTGAGGAGGACTGGGTGCTCTTCTGGGGCAACGCGGAGCTCGTTGTAGAAGGTGTGGTGCCAGATCTTCTCCATATCATCCCAGTTGGTGACGATTCCGTGCTCA
Organism: Caenorhabditis sp. 40 LS-2015; assembly: GCA_900536305.3. Classification (NCBI taxonomy): domain Eukaryota; kingdom Metazoa; phylum Nematoda; class Chromadorea; order Rhabditida; family Rhabditidae; genus Caenorhabditis; species Caenorhabditis tribulationis. The sequence continues at coordinate 15,375 of LR544313.1, forward strand.
ATTGGGTACTTGAGGGTCAAGATACCTCTCTTGGATTGAGCCTCGTCTCCGACGTACGAGTCCTTCTGTCCCATACCGACCATGACTCCTTGATGTCTTGGGCGTCCAACGATGGATGGGAAGACGGCGCGTGGAGCATCGTCTCCGGCGAATCCGGCCTGAAATTGTTGTATTGTTTTCGAGCCCTTATTTCATGATGACCCCATGCTAAGAAATGAGTTCGTTATTTTCTCAGTCGGTGGAAGAATGTCCAATGTATTTACATTGCAAAGAGAAGGTTGCGGCGAGAACTCGGTTGAGATTTGGCAGAGCGCAGCGAGTCCGCGCACGAGCAAGAGCAGTGCAAACACAATAGACCCATTCGCCCTATTCTCTACTTGCCCTCTCTCGCTCCCTCTCTCTTATTCTACCCCTCTAGTTCACGGTTGATATCGAATGAAGTACTTTTTCCAAGAACGTTTTGGTGTTTTGTGTGGTGAGCGGCGGCGACACTCATTCCGTATGTGTAGGGTTTGTGTGCGTGTGTGTGTGGGGCTGAGTGTGAGTGTGCCCAGCTCTTCCCCCTTGATGGTCGCGGGGCTGCTGCTGCCACAGGGCCCCATTTTTTAAACCACTCAGACCCATTTCGCAATCCAATTGCGCAGTTGAATAATGAGATACAAAACGGGGCGAATGGGCGGCCATCAACAGCAGAACTGAGAAGAAAGCGAGGGGACACTAAGACAGATTTCGAAATGCATTGAGTCATCACATCACGAGCACCAGATGTGAGAGTGTCAGTTTTTGATTCCAAATGGAAGAGGGTCGAATGGGAATTGAATTAGAATTGCGAGTCGAAACTAATGCTGATGACCATCTAAACGTCCCCCCGGATTCGCATCGCTCCTCTTAATCGCACTTCTATACTACTTGTCCTCAATACGGACTCTCTTCCATGTCTCAATTGCGCATATGCATTCCTATCAATCAATACAGTGAGGGTTGACAAAAGGTGGCATATCTTGGCCTTGACAGTCCGTCTTCCGTACGTCCCTTTTCGTGTCTTATCCATCCATCCGTTCGGCCGGTCATTCAACATGAGAGGAGAAGAAAAGGGGCCGAATGAGGGACGGGAACCCGCCGTCGCCTCGCATACAGTGATGCGAGGAGAGGGATACAAGGGCACACTTGACCAACACTGTCAAGATTAGCGATTAGCGGCTGCCTCTTTTTCTGACACATATATAAATAAATCCGGGATGGGTTTGCCTTCCACCAACCATCGGAATCTCACACACTCACAGGCACTTCTCAGACTCTTCTAGAGGGCCGCAAATTAGCAAAGTAGTCCTAGAAGAGGGATAATTGATGTTCGCGTTGTTTCGTTTCGTTCACAAATTATACTTAATGAGGATTGCAAAAGTGACTGGGCTTGTTAATGAATAAGATACTTGCGAGCGAAACGGAACAAAAAACGTCTTCTTCCCCCAGGTTCCTAAGATGACTGTTTCCTTCCTAGCGTTCTCAGTCTGGGGATCCAATCTGCATTCGGAATCTCGGATCATACTAATGCCACCCCTCTCATCTAGTGTGCATTACACTATTGGTCGGTCGTGATATATCCCATTGGACGGAGAAAACGTCGCGGACGTTCCTTCAGTCGGCCTCTCACACATCATTGCAAATGCGGAGGGGTCGGGGTCGGCTGGCCCCATCCACAATACTCTTTTCCCTCCGCACTTACACTCTCTCATACACACACACACTCAAACATATCCAAACGCCGATCCTTCTCTTTTTTGCCTCCCAGTGGGATGTGTGGTTTGGGGTGGGTTGGAGCGCGCGCGTGGCGCCAGATTTTGAAAATGGAAGGAATGAAACCGAAGGGGAGCGAGTGACCAGGCGCAGGTGGTTGAGAGGGCAAGATGAATCACCACTGTTGCCATAATTATTTCCGAAACAATGCAAATCGAGAGATTGAGGAGAGAGGGAGAAATTCCCCAAAATTCAAACGAGAGAAGTGAAAAATGGAAAGAAAACAGTGTCTCTTTTTGCAATGTTTTGATTGTAAAAGTTTTCGTGGTGGTAGGCATTTGAAATCGTTTCTGTTGCAAATGTTCCTAGTGGTTCATCGTTTTTTGGAGTTTGAATCCGAAAACAAAAAATTTCGAAATCATTTTTAGGATTCCAAAAGGTTTTCTATGTCTAGCCCTACTCCCCCTTCCCTTATTACCTAATCCTTATTAATCCCAATACTCACCTTGCACATTCCGGAGCCATTGTCCACTACGAGAGCTGCAACCTCGTCGTCACACATTTTTGTAGGATCACTGAATCGAGCGCCGTAAAGCGGTGCACGGCTCTCTCTGTAGGCCCTTTTATACTGAAGCACGCGACGCGTCCGCAGCGCGTTGCCATTGGTCGGCTGGCCCCGCCCCCCGAACGAGGGATTGAGGGAATACGGAGAGTGCCATCGGTCATACACTCTTCAGGAGGAGGGGCCAAAGCGGAAAAAAACTGTGTGTGAGGCGTCCCAAGGATTTTTTGGGAATAGGGACCAATTTTTTTGAAAACTGGGGCTTAGATTTTCAGAGGGAAATGGAGCAATAAAGAAGGAGGGAGAGGGAATTGCGAAATATGTGGTTGTATGTGCAGAAAAGAATGGAGATCGGTGATCATTGAAGTCTTACTGTCGATATGGAAATTTTGTGGCTTTCTCAGACGGATGTTGGGAAACTGTTGAATGCTGTCTTTTGTTGGAGAAATCTTTAAACTTTTGAATAGAACTGTTGGTTTTTGGCTTTGAGTTTTTGAACCTCCTACGGTAGGGATGATTTCCAGAAGGGAATCTGAATCTTATGTGATTGTAGCAAACGTTCAGTACACATTTCGAAGACCTTTATCATTTTCGAATTGTTCAGTTGTTTCTCAGACCCAGGCTTTGTTTTCAGCGTTCGCGATTTCCAGTAACCCATTTGTTCTCGGAAAATCTGCTTCTCAATCTTTGAGCTCTTTGTTTTCTTCAAAAGTTCGAATTGTTTCCAATGAATTAGCTGCCCTGCTTTCCCGCTGTTACACTGAGCTTCCAACTGCTCGACGGCAGTGCGGGGGAGATGGCGGGGATCCGAGAGAAGCATCACCAGGAACCATCAACAACGCGATGATGTTACCTCTTGGCAATTTTATAGAGGGACTGCAAACAGGAAAGGGGGAAAGAATTCTTGGCGAGGCGAGGGACCTGATTAAATGAGTTCGCGATTTAATTAGAATCACCAGCAAAACTTTCTATTTCTTTTTTACTGGGAAAGTAGCTTCTCGCTCGATTGTTTCCATTTCCGGCCGGGCATGCTTGTTTCCTTCGAATATTTCTCGCATGTGTCGTCGTCACCCACCACCTCCTCCCGTAAGAAAAAAAAAATGGGGAATAGTTATTGTTTTCTATACAGAAACATGAAGCGTTCGTCTTTTATGAGTAAGCGCTGTATAGAAAAATATCAGAAACAATGACGGTGACCAAAAAAAAAAGAGGAGAAGAATAAAAAAGGCGAAAATGTTATGTTTAGAAATGAAAAAAAAAAGTCAATGATGATTCAGATGTGTGGGGCACCGGTGTTCTGTTTACGAATGTCTTCTTCCGACTTTTTTTGGAGATTGACCGACGTGGAGCGTGTGGATCGGGTGACATCACTTCATGACCATCAGAAAGCACATTGCACTATATGTTGTCTGCGCGAATACCCGACCATGTGGACACACACTTTTTTCTTGACAGTTCGTTTTTTAGAATGAGTACTCTTTCCGCTCAGTGTGAAAGGTTAAAGTGCAACCTTCCAGATGTTTCTAGACATCTTCACAAAGTGCATTTATCCTTTTTAGAAGCTTCACGAAGCGGAAATAAGTGCAACTAAAGATGATGTTTTGGGTTTCTGGGACCTGCAGATTGGAAAGTCGTTTGAGTACCACCCATTAAGTTTCTTTGTAGGTAAGTGTAGTTCCAAAGAGACGAACCGAAGAGTCAGCGGTGATAATGTTCTCCCAACTGCAGTATTTGAGTATGGTTTTAGAGACCATCGCAGGTCTTTACTCGACATTTTTTCTTTGTTAACAAAGTCAACCACTTGTTCTTGGGATATCTCCTGCACATTTCAACTATAATTTTACACACTCGGCATATCAGGTGCCACTGATTTTTGATGTGATTGTTCCTGTTCCTTGTTTTCTGATCAGGAAAAGCAAGAAGAGATATTGCTGATTGAGAAACACTGCCAAGCTCAAAGTAGAAGAAAGAGATCCGCGGAAGAGGGTATCGGGGGGAAGTGCGGCCGGACGAAAGGGGTCAAATTCCCCGGTTGACTTGATTCTCAGAGAGAGATAAAAAAACAGCCAAAATGCCCCGGCAATTGACACTCTAATTATAGGTATCCTCGGGCACTCCCGTTCGTCGCAATCTGAGAAAGATATCGGCGGTCAAGGCCATTAGCTATCTTCATATTTAGGACCGAAACTCCATCCATCTCGTTTGTCGACTCTTCCAGGAGTGTCAAGCGACCATGTGGTGTTTCTGGAACTCATTCCCTTTTTTTCTTTCCTGGTGTTCGTTCTCTTCAAATGTGATTCGAAACGAGGAGGTTACTTGAAGTCGGGGTTGGTCGACGGGGTGGGGGAGCTGCTCTCCCTCTTTCTTGATCTATTGTATGCCTTTGGCCGTCTGCCGCCATCTGCTATCACAAAAGTATCTCGTCGCGGAGAGATTCCAAGAAATCGTCTCCGATCAGCAGCAGCAGCAACACATCTATCTGTCTCTCTCATCTCCTCAGAACCCGCGGAATTTTCGCCTATTTGCCAATGTGTAATGCTCTTGTCGCTGCCGTCCTCTCACTGCCACCCCGAATGTTTCGTCTCCACAGATCGCCTGCTCCTCTTTTAACACTCTTCCTCATTACATCTCTCTGCTTTTTCACTGGCACGGTAGTAAATAGGAGTGATGGTGGGTGTTGTAAACGCATCGCAAGAAGCAATGAGATCCCGGGGGCCAACCAGCGTTTTTCGAAAAATATATGTATCCCATTGTGCCACAGGAGAGAGGGGCCAGGCGAGCAATTGGCACATCGGCGGAGTTTATCATGGAAGCTATCACCTGGAAAACGATCAAATGATCATTCATTCATCCATCATGCAGACGCTTGGTCCGTCACATTTATGACGATTTTCTTGGAGGAGAGTGGTAAACAGAAAAGATAGTGGCAAATTGTCTGATGTTTCCGAAAACACTCGGTGCTGGGGGAGAAGAAACTCTGGAAAGATTATGCAATGGAATATGTTGATTATGAGAAAATCATAATATCAACGTTGCAGCTGTTTTCGCGACTGTTGTTTTTGCAGAAAATTGTGAGGAAGAAAACATTTTACCGGATGAGTTCAATGACAGTAAACAGTATTGGCTTAGTCATTTCCTTTGATGAAAAAACACATTAATTCTGGTTTTGTTTGTACTGAAGTACTGAAGATATATCAGAAGGTCTTGTAGTTTCAACAAAAGTTGAGAAAGTAAGTTCAGATTCCCTGACTTACAGAAACTTTGCTCGATACTTGAGTGGAGGCGATCAAAACTTCGTCCTCGGGCTAACCTATATAAATTCATGTGAAAGTCTCCATTCTGTGCCACCATGAAAGTTTTCCCCGGATTAACCCAAATACACTTCACCATTTTATTACAAAAGTCAAGGTTGGTGAGATTAATCCGTGGCTTACAAAACCCCGGCCAGAATAGTTCTTTGCAACATCCCGATTCCCGAATCATCATTTTCTCTCATAATTTGTTTTCTTTTCAACTTCAAAACAGACTTGACGGTTGATTCTTGTGACAGTAATCCAAGTCATATGCAACAATTTCTTTTACTTGTTTTTGTTTCCCAAGTTGCCCTATTAATCTGAAAATGAGTGTTTACCTTCCCTCTACATATAATTATCTGAACAGACAATGGAAATAGGCAGAAGCAACGATTCATTGGAAGAAAAGAGAAGCTGTCAGATCGGTTTTCGAAAAATGAGAAAAAAAACTGACGCAACTATTCGATATTGATATTATTGTTGTGTAGAACATTTACAGTGAAAGAAAGAATACGGGGGACGATTGGGATAAGAAATCAACTCGCAATCGGGTTTTGGTGAAGTTGTCAGTAGGGAAGAAGGAGAGAACATGTGGAGTTCAATTTGAACCGTTCAGTGTTTTTGGAAGTTTCAATTTTTCGAATACAGATGAGATCAGCAAAGGGACCCATCACGAAGAGTTTCAGAGCTATAAATTGATATTTGATAACAGTTTAAAAAATGGTGGATTGTTGATGGAGTTTCTTGACACTCATTGTTCGTCGATGATGTTGGACACAACCGAATGAGAGAAGATCACGGAAGCATCGTCGGAAGTCACCGTTGTACATAGTGTAGATGATTGGGTTTAACACCTGGAAATTTTGATGTTGTACTGAAAGAATGTTGCATAGATGATTACCGAATTCGAGTATCCCAACCACAAGAAGAACTCAGAAGTGATTCTGTAGACAGCAGATTCTGCAACTGGATCTGAGATGAAGACTTCGACAAGGTACATGATGAAGAATGGCATCCAGCAAATGATGAATCCTGTAACAATACTTTGTTTGAATCTTTCACATTGATTCGGATGATACCTAAAACGACAATGCCGATAGTTTTCAAAGCCTTGCGTTCCCTCAAATACACCATTTTTTCTTTCGAACCACGAACGGCTTTTCCTGGACCGTTAATTTGATAATGTTCATGCGCCTGAAAAAAAGAAAATAAATTTAAACAGAGAAAAATTGAGTTTTGTGTTTTTTTCCTTCCTTATTCCTTTTCATTTCCCCCATTTTTTTGCCAAAAACGAACCTTTTGAAGTAAGTTATTAGGTTGCAGTCTTGCGTTGCATTGTCTAGCTCTTTTACTTAGAGAAGGAGCGATTCCGACTTCTGTGTTCTTCCTAACAGGGGTGTCTGCGCTGTTAACAATGTCAGCCAACGAGTGACATTCGCGCTCCATAGAGTTCTTGGGTTCCTTTTGCGATCCATTTGGAGGTGAATTTGTCACCAGTGACATGGAAATCTGGAAAAAGTCCTTTTTTCCATAGATAGGGATCCCTGACTCATTCTCTTGAAAAATCTAAATTGAAATTCAAAAGTATGTATTACATTGCACGTAGTTCCTGCTTCCAAACTGTCTCCGTTCGGCGGGGAATCTTCACAATCCGTCGAGTCGAACCTTTCGTGGCTTGGTTTCAGTGAATTTTCCAGTCGGCTGAAAATTCTACTCTCAGCAGATGTTTCTCGAACACTGATAGATTTCTATAATAGATCTAATATCTCACTTCGCATACTCCATCGGTCTCACTGAGTAATTTACTCGACCGCAGTTATGATTGACTTGAACTCTAGTACGTGAGTGAGGTGCACTTGCAGTTCTGCAAAAAACATGAAAAATGAAATGGAAAACAAAAATGGGAACTCATGCATTGAAAAGCAGTCTAGTCTCAATCTCACCTCAAATTGTTCCTCTGGTTCTTCTGTTGCGTCTTGGTGAGCCGATTGCTGAGTCGACACGTTCCCACTGATTGTCTCATAAGGGCTTCTCGTTCAGAAGCGACCCGGAAGATTTTGAAGTATACAAAGAGCATGACGAGAAGTGGCAAATAGAAACTTCCGAGAGCACTGTAGATTCGATATGCAACTGAGGGTGAGTAGGCACATTTGAAATCTTCACTTGATCCCGTATTGTTGTTGTTATCCGTGAACAGGTTCCAACTTGGTATCACCCATGGTGGACTGCACACCACGAAGGATATCGTCCATACACCCGTTAGAAGACCAGCTGCCATTTTCCGAGATCTGAGAAACAAAAAAACTCATGATTTACTTCCTCTTTTCCTTTCCATTCTCGCATAAAGTTCATCTGAAACAACAACAAAAGATCCACTCCGCGCAACAACATTTCTCGATGGGTATTTCTTATTGTTGCCGAGTGAGGGGAAAAGAGTCCGTTTATCGAGTTAATTTTAGATTGGCAGGACCATTGAAGCGTGATATTGGGCTGTGCCCGTCCGCCTCATCTGTTTTTTCTTTGATTTCCTTTTTTTGTCTCCTCCTTCTTTTTACCCGGCACGCGGGCACTCTTAGAGGGAAAACGAAGGGGAAGAATAAGAACAAGATGAAGCTAGAAGTAGAGCTTGGCGGAGGAGAGAAGAATGAAGAAAAAAAAAGAAAAGAATCGAGAATAAAAAAACACAGAAAAAACTACCTTGTTCTTGGGTATTTGAGGGGTGATGTGATGGCGAAATAGCGATCGAGGCTGATAACACAGAGATTGAGAATGCTTGCAGTGCATAGCAGAACATCTGACGTGGCCCACATCCGGCACAGAAATCGACCTGGAAAATATATATTTATCCTTTCAGTTTCAAAATCAACATTTTTCAATCATTTTCTGGCCCAGAAACTCATCTAGTTTGTCAAATCAGAAGTAAAATTTTCCAACGTGACATCACAAACTGGAAACGTGTCTAGAAGAATCTTTGAAAAAGCTCATCTGCACATCACTTCCTGTTCCGAAAGTCTAATCCCATCTTTCCTGTCTATGAACATACCAAGTGGCCAGCGATGATTATGCAAAAGGTCCAATAGAGACATCGGCATTACAATTAGTCCGACTAACAAATCGGCTGTGGCTAACGAGGTGAGCAGAATATTGGTGAACGTTCTCATTCGTTTGTACACCACCACCGAAAGCACCACGAGAATGTTACCAAAAATGGTTAGTAGTATCAACATTACCTGAAAATGAAAAACAGTATTAAGAGATTCGATAACTTGAAACTCACTAAAAACAATGCAATAAAAACATCGTGTATACCCAGACACAGTTTCACGGGCAGGTATTCTGAGAGTGGTGAGTTCGGACCCAGTGTGTCCACAAATGTGTTACCAGCTTGGGATGACTCCCATTGTGGTTTTACTGTAGTCGATGTAATCGTGCCAACCGTACTCGTCGGCACACTGACCGATCCTTCTGGCGATGCTATACTCGTCCAAAGCGAGCCGCCGAGCGCCGCCTGAAATAATTGAAGGAATAGTTTTGAAATAGTGAAAATTGCTTTTGGGTACGTGTGATGCCCACGTGAAAAACGCGCTTTTCTATTTAATTGGACCTCATCGTTTCATATCTTATGCTTAGACAAGAACCCGGTTTTAATTGGGGCGTCTCAACAGTCCGGCTAAAGATGAAGTTTTAGACGAAAGGAATGAGCCGAGAGGAGTGTATGTGGTTGAGTGGGAGAGGCCGCAGCACACAACACAAATTGGAATTGAAATCGTTTCCAGTGGCACAGGAAGTGGACTCGCGTCACACATTCATCCATTCATACCTCATCCTTCGCTCTCGAAATGTGTTAAAGGACGTTCAAAGAGGCTGTTTCAAGTCAATTCGAGTCAAGCAACTAATTGTGTCCGAGTGAAAGTTACTCTTTGGGAAGGAGAGAGAGCTAAACTGAAACTAGAAAATGAAATCTGTTGGAAATATATTCTCATTTCCTTTTTGTTAAGCTTTGAAAGCTTTGAGAATGGGAAGATTAACTTTCACAAAAGTCTTTCCCAAGTTATATGATGACCAAAGTTCACACACAGACATGCATCTTATTATTTTGGAAATTGAGACTTGAGTCAGAAGATCAGATGATCCGAAGGCTAATTAGCAAGACACCGAGGCAAGGATTCCTTGACTACTTTTCTACGACATTACGCTTCTGGAACTAAGAAAAAAACTCAGATGGTTTGTTTGAAACATCATTTTTCTTGCAATTTCCAAAACCGGAACTCCGCAACTGGGTCGAGCCGAGTTGCGAAGAACAGACTGGTCGGAAATCAAAATTTTCCACCTTTCTAAAGATCTTTTGGAAGTTTTCAAAGGAAGTCTGAATGCTTTCCGGTCCATTTTCAGAAATCTATCTCACCTGGATATAGATGAACACACTCCACGCCATGATATTCTCAAAATCTTTTTTTCTAGTCGAACTTTCAAGTGTCCACCGAATAGCCATGTGGCAAATCGTCAGGAAGTGGTCATTGGGAGTATCAGTTTTTTATCAAGTTGCAATTACAAATAAGAAAGATTAGGAAGGCAATAAGTAGGCTGGAGAGAAAGAGAGGGAGGGAAGGATCTCACAACTCTGTCTCTCGTCCGAGTGATTCTCGCTCTCGTAAGCCTTACACGAAGAGCTGCGACTAAGTGGGCGGAGCACCCATGTGCTTTCAGAGGCAAAGAGAGCACAGCTCAACCCATTATAATATATTTTACGCTTGCAATCACACATTTTATATATGTACGCAAACTCCAAAATAAACCACGCGTCCCCCCTTCCATCCCACTCCCTGTGTCGCTGTTGTCAAACAACTTCTCCTTTTTTTTCTCATTTCCTTTGAACAACTCCTCAATTGTTTTTCCGAGGTTTTTGGCATTCAATCTCCATTCTTTCCTCTTGTATTCCAATTTTTCCGTTTTTTTCGCTCTCTCTCTCTCTCTCTCTCTCCGCTTTACCAATCTCTCTGAGTTCGTTGAAAAGTGTGAATGGAGGGTGTCATGGAGGGAGGAAACGGTTTCGAATGGTGTTTATGAAGCGAGAAAAAGCGGAAAACACGCATTTTGGGCTCCGACCACGGAAGGCTCTCCGCGGATTATTTGGTGAGCCTGGATAGCGGAGAAGAGTTGTTTCGGTTGTGGGATAAATTGAGAAAAAAGTGCAAGAAGAGCAGTAAAAGAAGAGAAAAGATGAAAAGAGTGGATCATGTGAGATGAGAAGACGTTGTGTTGATTTAGAAGACGACTCTATCATTCCAACCACACCGACTGACAAAAACACATCCGGTTGACTTGGAAAGAAAGAATGGATAGCCATTCCACCGTTGTCTGGAACACATCTCCGCAGCCTACGCAAAAATATTTGCTGTCTATTTTCGTTCGAAAGTGTATGATTTCAGGAACCGGAAGAAAAGTAGGCAAGGTCACTCTCAATTAGCGTATTTTTCCGGTTTCACCTGCAGTTTTTTCAAGCCAGCACTTCCTGGAAAAATAAAGTTGGTTTTTGAAAAAAACCTGTTCTGTGCAAAACGTTTCAGAAGAGGCAAGTTCTTCAGATTTCAAAAATAGAGGTTTGGGAAAATTCAGAAACCAGAAAAGTGCAAATGTTTAAAGAAGTCCGGTGAAGTTTCAAAGAATTGCTATTTTTCGGTTTTTCAAAAACGCATAAATGTTAAATTCCAATTCTTTCGAATCCTACACTTATCAAAGTTTGATCGGGAAACCCGGATTAGAAAGCCTCTGCGACATTTGTCCGAATTTTCTCATCTGTCCAACCGAGTTTGGGCTTTCGAATGCACAATATAAATGCACTACAGAAGTGAAAATATTTGTTTCGACAGGTAATCGACACCATTAAAAATGTAGACTCAGTGAAAATTGTAATCTTTCCGAGTCATCTTTCCGAGTGTTTCTTAGAAGCTTGCGTAGTAATCGGTCTTTCTGGTATGATATCCCTACAGTAAAATTAAATATTTTTGTTCACATTTTGTTGTAGCTATCCACAACAAACAGAAACAGCACAATCAGGATTTCCAATAACTCACAACATTATTTTCAGATTCCGATTTCAAAAATTTATCTCTCAGAAGATTCTAGAATCCAGTAATCGCGGTTCGTCATCAGTATAAACAACAACCTGTGCAGGTTGTTCTTCTCAAGAAAGTGCCTAGTAGGATTTTAAAGAGGAGCCTATAATTACTTGTTTTCGTTTACTTTCTTTTTTTTCTTCTCAATGGAACGAAAAACAGTGCACCACATCTCGGAAAACAAAAATCAAAGTCTAATGATTCCACTTACCATGAGAAAGTTGTCGCCGTGCAGATTTCTCAGGGTAGTGCTGCTGTTCGCAGTCTCGGTTATGGTGATAATTCTGAAAACTGAAAGATTGAAAATTGCATCGAGAAGCAGAATAACAAGGAACGATTGCAAAAAAAACCGCCAGAACAAGAGAACTTTGTAAGAGAGGGGTGGGGATTAAATGAAAATCAATGGAACAATCTAGAACAATGAAACAATGACGAGTCACAGTTTTTCTTTCAGAAAAAAGAACAAAACCTTTCTTCTTTGCTCCGCTTGATCGAAAATTGCACAATCACCCTCAGCTTCATTTCGAAAGGTCGAGAGATGGATGTATCAGGGATGTCAGAGATTTCTTATAAAAGAGCAATATTTGGAGTTGGTGTTCCATGAAACAGTTCATGTTAGAAACAATCACGACTTATTCAGAACCAGCAAATGAGAGAAGTAATGAAAACTGCTCTCTCTAAAAACTAAATGAACAAAAAAGACTAGCATTCCGTGACTGGTTAGCAAAGTGCGTGACCAGCAATGATGAATATCGAGCTCTCTTCAGATTTTTCTGCTAACAGTTCTTCTTAAGAACAAGTACGTCAAAAAGAGGCGAGCAGAGCTCTTTGCTGGGATGTGCGGAAGTTTGGAAGATGTGAGATTGTGAAGAAGTGTAGAGAAGTGTGAATGAAAAATACAAAGCCGAAGACGGAGAAGATGGAGCAGAAATCTGTCATGATGAAAAGCACGAAGTTTTGATGAAGTGGAGGGGAAGACCTCGTCTCACTATTTGAATTTTTTCGAACGTCTTCCGAACTTATATGCAATTTTTCCTCATAACACAAGACGGTGTCCAAATGAAAGCGCAATTGAACAAAAGTGGAACATATTGGAAAATTCCGGAGGAGGGAATCATAGAATGTACTAAGAAAAAAGGTACAATCCTGAAGACGTGAAATGACAAAATTTAATCTTATTGAGTGCAACGCCATCACCGGAAAAACTTGCCTAATGCATTAATGTACATAGTTAAATTGATGATCTTGTCGTATCTTCAAATGTCGTCGCGTCGGATAACTTTATTTCGACTAGTGGAAGAAGGGAAACTATTCTCAAGAAATAATTAAACTAAATATAGCAGAGAGCATCTACTAGATTGGAAACCATGTGCTGAAACTGAAAACTGAAAATCTAAAAATCTGAAAACTCTTCGAAGTGTGAAAAATATGAAACTCGAGATGCGTAGGATGAGGAGCCATCAGCAGTGAAGTCACTGGTTTCAACCATGCGAATCCTTTGTGTTTTTCAGAAGATCTGCTGATGACGCAGACATCAAACTCCATTAGTCAACAGGTTCGGGTTCTGATATGGGGGGGAAGACGAAGAGCATCTTGGTATGTAACACTTCCAGTCATTTAACACAGATTACTCTTAATGGCATTCGTCATTTTTCATCCTTTCATTTGTCTGTAGAGAATAGAAAAAGGAACGATGCGAAATTCCCTTTCTCCCTGTTCATTGTGAGGTGGGAGGTGGGCAAAAACAAAAAAGTCTGCAGAAAAGGAAAAAAGATCCGAGGGTAAACTCAAAATGACGATATCCATTCTAGACTTCACACAGGAGTGGTGTAAATTTGAATAAAAGTAGAGCAAAAAAAAGAAGAATTTACTGCATAATAAACACCGTCCCAAGATTATGCAGAACGTTTGACGTTACTCCTCTGGGATGAATGCATGAAAAGTGAGAACTGAAAAAACCTCAAATATAGGTATATATATCCATTCCTCCGGCAAAAGTACGTGTAGTTACTGATCCTGACTTCATTGGACAAGCGGATTGCTTGACCAGATGAGAAAAAAATCTGTGCTCTGGATGAAAAAAATAAACGAAAGTAGAGCAACAAACCAGAGAAAGAATCGAACAAGGATGAGCACTCGCCTCCCTCTAGACATTTATCTGTGTCAGTAACCTAATCCCGAACGCGAAGAGGCTGGGAAGAGGACGCAGCGAGAAAACTGCCTCTTTTTCAACGTAGTAGTTCAATAACAATAACAAGAAAATGATGTTATTTGAATAATGGATTTGAAAAAATGAAGAAGCACATTTTCATTCATAGTATTTTTTTTCTCTGTAGCGATCCATTATCATTTTTTGGAAGGACGGTCCAATGGAGCTCAATCACTGGTTTTTTCGCAAATTCTTCTTGAGATATTTGAAGTCAATTTGCAAATTTATGACTGTGATTTTTTTTTTTAACCCATTACTAACCGTATTTTTCCAAAAACTGGGTTTGGATCATAAACTTCTTATAATAGCAACTCAAGCAACAAATTAGGAAAATCGAGGTAACTTATCGAAACTATGAACATGACTATACTCTGGTAACAGAATCAAAGTTAAAGTTTGACAGAAAACTGAGACTCAAGCATCGAGATCAACGTAGTTAATCAATTTTAGATTAGCAAAGCCACTGCTAAAAATGTTCGTTCAGTCTAGTTCTGAGTTGAAAAACCAGACAACCAAAATTAAAAATTTACCAATTTTCAAGTTGTCCGGAAGACCAATAAATAAAGAGAACTTCCTCGAACATTGCTCTTTTGGAATAAAAATGAGTGATGTTTCAATTCCGACTCCAAATGGTTTTGAAATACGATACCAGCCTGAGAAACGGTCTTTGTAAAAAAATGGACATTTTGTTGAAGATGAGACCTCTCCTCAAAAGTATCAAGCATCTGTAACTTTTACCCATTCTTCCTGTTTGTCTAAGTGTTAGTTTCCACCCATCTCAAAAAACTTGAAAGCGACCGAAACACAGAAAGGCTAATTTGGTGAGCCCGAAAAGAAAAATGTTGTAAGCTGCGCAAATTGCAACAAGTTTTCGGAAGACATCGTGGGTCAGTGACAAGACCATGGGGCCATGGTTTCTTTTTCCTTGAAACGCAAATAATTTTGCGTCCTACTAACGTTTCGTCCCTTTTTCCGCCCTTGCCAACTTTCCCTAGGTTTCTATTTTTGGGTTTGATGCGATTTGATGTGATCCAAATCTGAGAGACTCAGGCCAGACGTTGATCTCAGTTTTAGATTTGGCGTTAAAAGTTTTTGGCGTGCAGAACCGGCTCGAGTGAAGTGTATATCGCTGGTAGGATCCTAACCAGTCGGTCAG
The DNA here is from genome assembly GCA_900536305.3 of Caenorhabditis sp. 40 LS-2015. Classification (NCBI taxonomy): domain Eukaryota; kingdom Metazoa; phylum Nematoda; class Chromadorea; order Rhabditida; family Rhabditidae; genus Caenorhabditis; species Caenorhabditis tribulationis. The sequence goes on from LR544313.1 coordinate 30,445, forward strand.
AGTGTAAACGTTAGGAAAATGAAGAAGTGAAAAAGAGATGAGACACTGCGCAGAAAAAATATTATTTTTCCGCAAATGACGCATATGAGGAAATGGAAGCCTTTCAGTCCAGTCCAGGAGAGAAGAGCAAATTTTTGAGACGAACAAGGCGAATTGAGGAAAGAACGAGGAGAGCTGAAAAAGAGAAGTTCTGTAGAGTTTCGGTGGGATATGTAGTGGGAGGCAGATTTGAAAGCAGAAAAAGATGAAGCAGAAGAAAAAGAAGAAGCCGTAAGTTTAATTTCAAAAGGAGCAGCAGAAAGAAAAGAGTGAGATATGAAGAAAGGGAACCACTAAGAATGACTTTACTGATATTGCAAATCTATCTGGGCAGGACGGAATTAGCTCGAGGTGACTCTTCCCGATTCTCATTTCTTGACTTGCAAAAGGAAGTTAATCTGTTTTGATGATAACATTTCAGTGATATGCTAAGACGTCTGAGCGAACACCATTCATTTATGTTCGCTCAATTATCTCTGGCTCAGATCAATTTTTAGTCAGTTATGATTTTTCTTTACATTGTGGTTTTTGTTCAATATAGAAATTACTGTAATTTGAAGTTTGAAGCCTAGAATTTTACAGAAATTATAGAGTCAATTGAAAATGTCGATTTAATTACTGGCTTGATATTTTGACATTCTGGACACCTTGAAATGAATCAGAAAAGGGTGTCAACTTCACAGTTCCAGTTCACCACAATGAAACAATCAATGTGGCTAATTGGACAACAAAAGTAAATTCAGCATTCAAAGTTTTGGTCAAATGTTTATTCTAAAGAAGAATGTTTCTGTTTTATTCCATGAATCAGGCTGTTCAAAGTTCAAAGATTCGAATATTTGGACGACCCAAAAACAGCCACCATCACAAGTATAGTTTGGAAGCAATCACAAAATGAAACGGTATCTCAAATGATCCAAAAAAAAGAGCCCTATCTTTCCTAGTGCCATACAAATCAGTTTTCTCATTTGTGACGTAAACAGGAATAAAAAACGGGAGGCAAACGAATGACAGGAGAGGGACTGCCTCAGCCCAGGTTTAATCGAATGCGTGGAATTCGTTTTGCTACAAAACACATGGACGCAATAATGGGGATCTTTTTCCTCTCTTCACTACTACCAGGAAGACTCTTTCGTTCCCGTAATTAACTATTTTCGAGAAAGAGGAAGAGAAAGAGGGTGTTCAGGAGGACTTAGTCAAGTGTAATTTTCCATGGACAAAATGCCATAAAACGTTTCATCTTTATGAGAAGTCACCATTTTTGATTATTATACTAGCTATTTTTGGAAATGAATTGGGCTATTAAAAACGCAAAGTTCAGCGTAATGAGACTGCTTTTGGATAAGTACTAAAGACGAAACCGAATCAGCAGTAATTATCAGAAAACTCCAGTGTGAAAAAATATTTGGGTACATGTTTGAATGTAGTTGGCCTACACAGCCGCTTCTAAATAAGTCTGAGTATCTCTAAGCTCTTCAGTTCCCACAGACATTGAAACACTTTGTTGCCATTTTTCTCACGCTAAAAGTCAGAGGTCAGCATCAGGGCTACTATCTTAGAAAAAAGAGGGAGAGAGAGAGAGAGAGAGTAAAACTTCTGATTTTCAAAAAACCCTCTCATCGCATAAACGAAGACCGGATATTTTTTCAATAGATAGCGTCTCAGAGATCGTTCATTCATGAGACGAGGAAAAAATAGATGGCGGTTGAATGGATTTGATGAAGATTTTGTTCTTCATATATAAAACCAACAACAAATAAATGAGCCCATTATTTGAAACACCAGATTCATAGCTGACCAAGCACAAGAGTGAGTATTTTCGCCTACAACCTGATCTAGCTATAAACTTGGAAGAGGAAAACGAAGAAAACTAATATAAGAGTGGTATCTGACTAGAAGGTAACCAACCCAAACCACGCATATAAAGTAAGGGGTGTAAAACTAAAACTGAATAAAAGTCGGTCACTGGAAAGAAGAAATGCTGCACTCTCAATTCGATGAATAATCATTTGGATTATTCTTCCGGTTTCTCACGAAGGCACTTCCAGTTAGAATTTTATTTTCAGCTGAAATTTGAAAAAAAATTTAGAAGAATCCTTTCTACTTTCAACTCCAGAATCCTCAAAAGAAAAGAGCACACAACGCAACACAAAAGAGTGAAGATTTCACGATTCTAAAAGAAGGTTGTACGTAGCACAACGGAGAGGGAAACGTGGAGCACAAAAAAGTGCCGAAATCAAATTGGATTCGAAAGGCCACTTGATACTTTTGGTTTGGCAGCGACAGAGTCTCGTGTAACCTTTCCCGTCGGTCGTCGTCGTCGGGGTGGGGAAGAATAAAACATTAATAAGAAAATGGTAAGCCGATAGGGAGGAGTTCATGATAAATGGATTGTTTGCCGAATGTGAGAAGAGTACATGGGGACAACATCGTCAAACAGAAGAGGTCCAGGATTTTCAAACAATGTTCTGTTGTCGGGACAGATGGTTGCGAATTCAAGACAGTACTGGCAAGCTTGGAATGGAACTTCATTAACATTTACTTATCAGAGTTAGTCAAAAATCTCGAGTTTACCAAATTGTAAATTCCAATTAACAAGAAAGTTCTTGTACTATATCTCATAACCTGATTCAATATGAAACCAGCAACCAAAAATCAGATTCTCAACTAGTGATTACAGAATGTTCCCGTAATTCAAATCGAAATGTGAGCTATTCCTCTTCCGATATCTCCACAAGACATTGAAAAAACGTTATTATCGAATTGACTTCAGAAAAAACGTCAGGAAGGAAGTTGACGTACTTTCCAGGTCTTCTTTGTCGATCTCTCCACAAAAAAAAGAGGTAATAGTAGAAATTTTCTGCACTCGCGACATTGGAAACAAATTTTTCGCGGCATTATGTTTAATAAAGTGAATTAAAGACTGCTCTTAATGATGACATTGTATACACCATTCTCACGAAACACGCACAGAGGCGATATTCAGTTTGGTCTGAAGAGAGATGCATGTCCCAGATATCCCCGCTATTTTTTACTGAATATGAGCTCAATGGATTCGTAGCTACGTTTTTTTCTTGGCATCTATGTTTCATCAAAGAGTATATGGTTTCGGGGAATGTGCATGTCCACCCCTACCTTCATCTTGTATTCGTTTCCAATTAATTGGAAGTTTTTTTTTGCTGCGAGGGGGAAGGAAAAACCCAGAATCAAAAACCGAAACCCTGACACGAAAAAGGATAGTGGAAAAGGTAGAAGAACAAATAAAAAGGAAAAGATCTCCCTTGAGACGCTACGAGGTGAATCTTATCATCGTGCTCAATCTTATTGCTTTTCCCGAGTCTTTTCAGATTTAAATGGGGTTTACTAGTTTCCGAGTAGATATTGGATGTGGAGATAAATCGAAAGGTTTTCTGACTTTGTTTAGAGAACATTTGATCTATCTTCTCAAGCAAATGTGGCGGTGGAATGAAGATAACTGGAAATCTGAGACAGTGCTCTCCAAGACGAGGAATTGCAACGTTTCCTTGTCTAGAAATGTTTCATCTTTCCAATTACATTCAACAACACACACGAAGAAGAAGGAAAAGAACAAAGATTTTGAAAAGCCAGAAGAGGAGTTAGATGCTCCTCTCGAAAAGTGCGAGTGGAGCATCTCGGGAGCAGAAGGAATTGCAGACGACAGCGTGAGGACACGGGGCCCTCTCTCCTCGTGAGGACGAGTTTATATGTGTCCGAGAGTTTTTTCTTGTATCTAGTGCCCTCTGCTCTTGTAAAAAAGGAGAGAGCACCTCGGGAATGCTTTCAAGTAGGTCGAAGATGTTTAAATTGGAAAGAAGTTTTGTAAAAAAAAAGGGAAGAAGGAAGCAGAAGTGGAGCAGCAAATGAACATTTGTGGGAGCATGGACAGAAATAAGTGACCTGAACCATCAATTCCAACTATCGGACGTCAGTGCATTCATCAAAAATACTGATCATGAATGAATTACCAACTTCTCAATTTTCAAAATTTCCAGAACTACGGGACTGTTAATTCTCTGAAATCTGGACAGTGAGATTCGATGTAAACGCCGATCACTAAAATACAGAGAATCACATACCAGATTTCTAAAATAAAGATAGTTACAGGAGTGTCTAACGCTATTTAACATACCCAATTTTTTGAAAACTCCTGTTTCCGACTCTGCCTTCTCACAAAACGCTTATGTGACTTTGGCTAGCTTTGACGTTATCCAGTGTTCTCTCTCCATTCCAAAATATGACTTAATCCTTATTAGCAAGTGCATTCCAGAAGACGCTTTTCCCCGAGAATCCAGATCACTACTCAGAAATAGACTAATCTGTAATACGAAAAAGGAACTGGATCACAGAAGCCATTCAGATAAACCCTAAATCGTAGTCGTCAAAAAAATGATCACAGTGAAAAAAAACAACTCCCAACGATTTTTTTCAATGAATGAAAAATGACGAAAAGAGAGAAAGTCTGTTGAATCGTCGAATCGGAGTCGAGGACAAAAAGTTTTGTGACGAAAAAAGTGTCAAGTCTACACACATTGTGTTCTATCCCCTAATGGGATCTCTCTCGAAGATTTCATTTTTTCCAGTCAGTGTCGAGTTCAAAAGACACTCTTTATCCTATTTTTTCAAACATCGACTCCCCGTTGTCGACGACGCATCTCGCCAATTTTTCCCTGATTCACACTCGGCGACCCTGAATCGAGAAAGAAGAAGCACACACACACAAAAAAGTTGCCAAGTTTTTCTTGCCTTCCTCTCGACACCATGAATGTGTGACGAAAAAGAGGATCAAATAATTTTGGGAGGCCTCCTCGGAGTGGGACGTTTTGGGAACATTTTGGAGATCAGACATCGGATGTCGCATAATTGCAACTTCTCTCACACATTCTTCTCTCTCGACGTTTTTCAGAAAACAAAATGAAAAAAGGTGTTGCTATGAAGTTTTGGGAGAATGATGCGCTACTGAAGAAAAATGTCTTGATTAATGAGAAACTTTAGTTTTACTTGCTCCGCAGGCAATCATTCACGTTCTGTAAGAAAAATGATTTCAGATTGTCAAATAATGAATGAATGATTTTCCTGCAGAGATGATCAAAACGGATTTCAGAACTCGAAATATTCCGAGCAATTCCGAAGATGAATTCAAAAGTTTCAAAATTTTCAGCATTGAAAGGTTCGAAAACTCGGTCAAAACTGGAACCACTCCAAATAGATACTTCGATTCGCCAAGTGTTCGAAATTTGAATTTTTGAAAACTTCCGAAAATCCCATCTCAAACATCTTTAGTTTTTCAACTCGCCGAATTCATAAAAGAAATGGACATTTCAGGTTTTGATATGTCACCCTTGATTTTTATTTGTTTCCTGATACCTGGTTGTTAGCGGCGTGGAACTTTATTTTGAAACTATCCAGATAGCATTGACCCCCTAACACTACTGAATGTCGGCAAAAGTACAATAGCCCTATTTGTGTATATCAGAGAAGGCGCCGGTATCTTTGAGGAAGACCGACAAAGGTACTTCCTAGGAGAACAATTAGATGGTCATCACCTTTGTTAGCTTTTTGAAATTTCAAATTTAGCCGACTCGAAGTCAGATCTCTGTTTGTTTGAACTTTCGAGCCAAGGATTCTATAGAACGAAATTTCAGAAAAAAAGCTATACGTGGAGATGTCAACTTTGGTCGGAGACACACCAGATGATGAGGATAGTGAGGCGCATTTTTACAGAACCTTACTTATTCTGACAGAACAGGAAATCACTAATTTTGTGAGACATCGTCTGCTCGCCTTTCACCTCGAGACTCCTCTGTGACTAGTATGTTCTGAAGATAATTGGTGAGCCACATGGACAAATATTCAACAAAATAATGAGCGTGGCATACATAGTTGTGAAAAGTTCCGGATGTTGGTTACTGACTCAGAATTTATGAATTTCCTCACGTTTCATTCCGAGAAGACACTTTTGTTTGTCTGGGAAATTATCTTCCGGGTGAGTTGTGGGGATTAGATATTAGTAAAATGAAAAAGGATCTGTAAAAACTAGCAGTTTTTTTTCACCATAATCAAGACAATATAAGTAAACAAATTAATCGTGCATGTTAGAAAAACAGTTGTAATAATAAGAAAGTCGGCATTGGATCTTAAAAACTTACTCAAATTTTAATAAAATCAAAACTCAAATGATTCAATGTCAAACGAAACTCATGAAATAATCGAGAATCGATTATTGTCCACTCAATAAATATCTCGTTGCTCCTGGTGAAATGCATAGGTGAACAAGGGTGGTTATTGACTGTTGCGGTGTGTGCAAACGATTTTATGATCCGATAGAAAACGAAACCATGATGAGAATTCATCGATCGAACAAAAAAAGATCAGTCCAATATGATGCGTTTGAAAAATACATCCTCAGGTACAGGGTCAGAGTCAATCTGTTCTGTTTTTTATTGTGAAGATTCACATTTGTTTCTAAACGTTAAGCACTGTTGTTGGGAATATTCTGAAAACATCAAAAACAATGTCAGAATGAAGCATTTGAAGCGATAACCGTGATTCATCTAGCACCGAATGAAGTTGAAAATTGTTTAAAAAAAGCAGGAGCCATCATTCATAAACTCATGGAAAAAATGAACTCTTCAATAAAGCATGCTGGCTCTATATGAGCAGAGTGAGTTATACTCATTCCGAATCGGGCCAAGACCAGGAAACGACTGTGTCTAGAATTTGATTCTTCACCGTTGCTGAAACATCTGAAAAATAAACTTGAATTTCGAGATCAGTTGTTAAAGAGATTGTGGAAGAAGTTTCAATTCGAATAGGAATCACCAATACAGCGATACTTGTAGAACTTCCCTAAACTATTTTTTCTGCAAATTTCTGATAGAAGCCCTGAAAATGTTTATTTTTATGATTTCTCCTTCGACCAAAATCTCATTTATCAGATTTTTTCCATTTCTCCTAGTTTAGAATCCTACATTTCATTCAAATCGGAGGTCAAAAATCATTATCCGCCCAATATCCGGCATACAGGGTGGTCCATAATTACCCGGACAAATGTATCGTGGTGGTACTCGAGACCCAGGCGACCGAAACACATGAAACTTGCCAATATATTCTTTTGTTCGCTAACGAAAAGTTTTTGGGTATTCGTGAACCATCCGATCCCCCTTACTTCAATGACAGCTCGAAGAAGCCGCAGGTTGCGGTCAGTGTTGGCACGCGGGTATTGGCTGACCAATTGTGTCATTCTGAGAGCAATACCTACACTAGGGATTCAATATTTTGGTGAGATTTAGCCTAGACATCTGTCTTCAAGACACTGTTCACGAAAAATTTCTCCGAGTTCGAGTTGGCCGACAATGGTGGTCAATACCCTCGCGTGTAAATGCTGGTAGATGGGTGTTGCATCTGGAGTCATTGAGTTTTGCTGTGAGGGCAAGAGCAGCGGCCTCTTGGAACTTCCAGCAATTTTCCATTAGCTGTCCCGATGTGCAAAGCGTTGAATTCCCATTCAAAACATCGGAAAGCTAGACATCTTTGTTGAGTTTTTTGCCCATTTTCACGAAAAAAGCGGAAAATGGTGAATTGACAAAAACCCGTCACTAGAGCTGGGAGAAAATCATGGTGGATTGTTCTACCTTTGTCAAAAACTTCCTCAAGTATCCAGACAGTAACGCAGGAAATTTGGGAGTTAATCCTCCGCTTGTTCGGCAGTAGTGGTACAAAACAAGTTGTCAACCAATACCTGCGTGCTAATAATGCAAAACAGGGCAATTCACCATCTAATTCTCAGAGTTGTCATGAACCAGAAAAAAGATCGGATGAGGCATGATTAGATAAAAGTTATCAGTCATAATCCAATGAATTGTTCTGCCAAGTTTCATGCCTTTTGGTCTCCTGGTTCACGAGTTCTACTCCACTTCTACTCTAAACGTTTTGTCCGGGTAATTATGGACCACCCTGTAGATTACAATCTGACTACGGGCTCCTCCCAACGTGCATATGTTCTCACATTCTCACAGACTGTCTGTCTTGACTTGTGATGTTTTGACACGAAAAACACATATGTGTTGACCCGTCTCGTTAGCTGTTCAAATTTCGAACAACAAACATACCCGGTAACTTGATCCACCGTTTTCTCCAATATCATTTTTCTCAGATTTTCTGTCATTCATCTTTTTGAGTCTTCCTTATGATGTTTTGTTTCAAACTGTTCAAATAATCAAATCATTAGTTTTCTCCCTTTTTTCGAAATCTGATTTCGTAATCAATATGATTTAAATTTAGGCGACTGTATTCAAATACAGTTTAGTGGTTAATGATTGACAATCACCTCATTTCGAAATCCGATCTCATTAACTCTTCCACTGCTTCGTTTCGAATGATAATTTTCTTGGTCTTCATTCAAATTTTCCTTTGTTCAAAGAGCAGTACAGTGCAAACAGGCGTGGCGATAGAACCTCTTTCGATGGGGGCGAAGGGTGCAGGCCCCGCCTCCTAGCACCCTTGATGTTTGATCAGTTCACTCTCTGTCGCCATTCCTTTCGAAAACAACTGTCGCATACAGTCTTTCTCTGTCGCTTGAAGAGGCTTTGCATTTCGAAACATTGCAGATATTCTTAAAGCTTTTGACGGTGGGAACAAGAATAAAGGGCTTAAACATTTTTGATATGACTCAGTTTCTGAAAACCAAAGCTCATCCTTCCGCTTTGTCTATCCACCCACGAAAATTTTTGGAAATCCTTTCATCCATGCATCAAAAACTGTATTGGTTCCTTTCAAAAAACCAACCGAGAAGCGGTTTAAAAGCGCTAAGCTGGCGCTGGTTTTAAGATGATTTGTTTCAGCAGATCCTGTTTCTTTTCCAGTTTTCAACTTTTCCCATTTTCATCGAGTTCCTGTATACTCCGGAATGAAAATAGGTTTTGTTTTTACTAAACCAGGGTTCACTCCGTGACTCAACCATCAGCTTCGAAAACATGTGACCTTCAATAGTACCAAAAACATACATTCTTCTTTCAACTGAACTCTAACAAGATTAGGTACTCCAAATTAGTTTTGGCGTTTGGCTTATTCTGGATTAGTCGACTGGAGAAGACTGGGTACATTTAGTGTGGGTTTAGATGATATTCTTGTGTTTTGAGGTAGGTTATTTTTGCTCGCTGACGTGGGTCTAGAACAGAAGTAGGAATACTGTATCTGAATAGCTAAAAATTCCAGTTACGCTTTTTCTTAGATGAAGATTCCTCCTCAAAAAGTAAACCTTCAGATCTTGTTATTATTTTTTTTTGAAAAACTGTGGCATGCGTCATACGTTTGATTAGAAAGAGAGGCTGATATTCAAATGTGGTGGCTGCCAGATCTGGAATATTCTCAGACGTGTCTCATAGTTTGTCGAATTGTTCTTTACTTCTATTCTTGCGACTTGTGTACGGATGTTCCATTACTTAATTGGACATTCTGTAGATTACACTGTAAACCATAGCTACCAGATCTGAAATACTTACAGACAGGCTCCATCATCTGTTCGATACTCGAACTTCTTGGAAACTTGAATGTGACCTTTCTATTAGGTTCGAAGACACTAATGTCTGATCATTGTAGAATTCAAACTCTTCTCTAATCAGTCGATTTCAAGACTCATTCATGTTTCTGAGACCGGTTGAAGAACAAATATTTCTCTACTTTCTCACTATGAACTCCCTTCTCTAGAGACCTCTCTCATTACTACATCAGCGACGTTTGTGTGAGCGTGTGTGCTCTCAATTACAGTTTTGCAATAAACAAGGACGCATCCATCCGCGAGAAGCAAAATGTGTGAGAGTTTCAATTGAAGGCACGGCACGAATGAGGGTGGCTGTGTTGGGCGCCAACACAAATCGATGTTCCAGCTGAAATAGACGGGCAAAAAGAGAGACTTGGCAATAGAAAGACAGAAGCGAGAGCCAACGAAATAATGGCGCTAGATGAGGAGACTCGGTGCCTCTTTTGCTCTCATTCTCTACTATCGTTGTGCCACGGCCCGCGCGGTCCAAATGTTTCATGGTTAGTGTTGAGAAGAGAAATGGAAGGAGAGAAGTAGAAGAACAAGTAGTAGTGAAAGAAGAAGAAGAAGCTAGCGGGAGTGGGAGGGGGTAAGGACATGCAACGGGAAGAAGAAGAAAGACGTTCGAAGTCTGGACACTGGTCACTGCGGAGTTTTGAATTGCGTTTATAACTTGCGAGTTTCACCCCTCACCCCCTCACCCCCAGGCCGCACGCTCCCCGTTCTCTTTCACTGCTTTGCATTTTGAAAATGCTGCTCACAAATGAACGAATTACTTTTCTTCTGTTCTCCGTTCGCTTTCAAATCGCACATTCATTTTCCGCTCCACTATAATGCTATATAACACCCGCGAATGAATAATAATCATAGTTATTAGTGGGGGATGATGCCCACGAAAACAGGTGGTGGCAAAGTTGCTCAGTGAGAGAATATTTGAAGCCGGCTATTATCTTATTTATCGGAAACCCGTCAAAATTATGGGTTGTTGATTTCAGTGGCTTTGTCGACTGTTTCAATTCAAGAGCTGAAACATGTAATTTGATTTTGTTTTGATGCCTGAAAAACTTGCTTTGAGTTCAATCTTTCCACTGCTTTGCTTCCTCCTGCTCCTCCAAAATCCTTTTTTCTCGAAAACAAGCTTCACGCCCGTATATTTCCATGTTTACCCATCCAACGGACCCACTACACACTTTTCCGTCCACTTTCATAGTGTTTTTCTTCTCAACAATAAACAATCCTGGCGATTCGAAATTTCCATTCTTTGACAAGTAGCTGTAGCCGAGGCGCACATGTCCTTTTTCTTGTTTCTTGTATCGCAAACAAGATTTTGGAGCACAGGATTCAGAGGTTTAGAGGTTCAATTTGAGCCGGAAGCTAAAGCTGACTCTCTTCTCGTCCACCTCCTTTTTTCTCGCTTTTTTCATGTTTTTTTTGTCTCTGAAAAAGAGGAAAAAACAGGAGGAACACGGACTGGTGCCGGTCACGTAAAAGCTTCCGAAAAACGCCTTTTGCAACAAAAATGTCATGCCGCGCAGACAAAGGAAAGTTTCACAACATAGGGTCACGGCTTGACGATGAATCACACATACACACAATTTGTGCTGGTGCGTGTCTTTACATGCTCAAGCGTGTAGTTGCAACATCCCTTCCTTTTAGCTCTTCCTCCTTTGTGTTGAATCAGTCCACGCTGTTTGGTGTGGTTCAATTGAATTGGAAAATATTTCCCCGTTTCATGCCCATTCGGTTTCTAGTGACGTGTGTACATCCATCCATTCCGACTCTGGTTTGTCAATGTGGTTGTGGATTTGAGAAGAAAAATCTAATCAAGACTCTGTGTGCTGCAGGGAGATGTCACTTTCATAGTCCTTTTTCTATTCATCCATCCATCTCCATTACTCCCACAATTCCAGCGGATAGGTCATTTTCATCAAAGAGATTGCGCGTCTGGAATTTTCAATGGGGTTCATCCCTTCACCCCACCCATCCTACGTGTCTTTTGTTATTCGTGTTGGGGAAGCTCATAGAATATTCATCAATTTGCCACAGAGTATCCACCACCCATATCATAACAGTATCCACATCATTCCCTATCATTTTTCGACAGTACAAATTAGAGAGCTATCTAAATTTCAACATTTGCAGTGTTTTTCCTAACAAAACCTGTCGTGTTCATATTTAGACCACCTAGCAAAGAAAAAGAACAGATTCGTGGTGCGCTAATATTGTTTTTATTGACTCTGTAGATTTGAGACGTCTGTGTAAAACAAAATTGTCATTTCCAAGGGTATTTCCGTTGATCGTCGTGTCACTTTTTAGAAAATTTGATATTTTTTGACGTCCTCCTCCCATCTGCTTCCCAGTCGAATATTTTCCATTCGAAGTTTTTGTCGTGGAGCTGAGAACAAGCAATGGTGGCAGGAAGATGAGTAGACAATTTGAATTCATCTGACGCGTTTTGCATTCCAGAGCGAATTTTTGAGTAAATTCACTGAAGAAATTGTCTCCTTCATAAGAGCAACCAGAGATCGAGCCAGACGCATGTAAACAAAATCTTCCGATTTTACGGATTACTGGATTTCTTTATGCGTTTCTGTTGTTTTTTTTTAGCTTTTCCCTCTAGATAATTCAAACCATCAGTCCCACCATCCTGTCGAAAATTGACCATTGACCCACCTCCTCCTCTCTTTACCTTTCTCTTGTTATGCAATGGAAGAGGTGTCGAATTACTCGAAGAATATTTCGCGGTGGTCTCTTCGTACACATTTGATCATGACCACCTCCATTTCCGTTTACTTCGCATGCATCTCTTCGAGAATCATGAAGCCCTGCTTGTTCGGCATGAAAATCCACATTTACGCATCGCGCACTTTTATCTGTTTGCTCAGGTGGATCGAGAGTTTTTCGAATTTATATTCCTCTTTTTTTTTGAGTCAAAAACTTTTTGATGGAGTAAGGTGAGACGACCCATAAGCTCTTTTTTTCAATGTGACGAACATGTGGCAGGCAATGAAAAACTGCGGGCGTCTGCTCTTTTTAACTATTCAAAGAGAACATATCTTATGAATTTAGAAAGAAAGTGACCCTAAGGAAAGACAAATCGAGAGAGAGATTGTGTTTTCAGATAAGATATTTTTCTCCCAATCAGAATGGAATATCTAAAGAGAGCTTAGATTTAGATCCTTTCGAGCCATCGTTTTTTCCGCCTCATTTTTCCTCATTCGCGATTCTTTTTTTTCTTGTGGTTGCTGATTACTGCCAGGAAAACCTGAGTTTTTTAGGTTACAATGCCGGACGGCAACGATCCCAACAAGAAAAGTCAACCGACGTCTCCAGCCAAATCGGAGAAATCTGCGAAAAATGGTGAGTTTTTGGGAAAGACTGAATTCTAGACATGAGGAAAGCAGCGAGAGTGATAGAGTGAGAGCGAGAGAATTATAGAAAAATACAGCTTCAATCTTTTCACTCCTAAAATAATTGGGAGATTATATGTACAGTACCGTGCATCAAGACAATCTGACAATTTTAAGAAAAAAATAGTGGAAACGTTAATATTTGATATACGGAAAAAGTACTTTCCAATCACACCGTTATTTTTTTTCGATTTTCAAGAATATTAAGATTCTTGTTTTGTAGTTGAAAAATTTTTCACAAAAACCTTCTTTTTCTGTTATATGGCGTTCACTGAAGCGGTCAAATTTAGTGCTCGCACTGATTTCAAACGCTTTCTCTTTAACTCGACCTGGCAGATTTCGAATCTTTTTTTCCAGAACTAGTTATTATCAAAAAATGAAAATTTAGAGCTGCTCAAAAAATCACACACTTTCAAAAAAGGTGTGTGATTGGAAAGTACGATTTTAGGCTCCACCGTTTCCAGCAACTTGCGCTAAAGATTGACAATTTGTATATTTATATTTTATTTCAAGCTGATACTGTACTTATTTACTAGAACCGTTGCCGCCTACTAAAATTCAGCTGATTCTTGAGCATATTTTCTGTCTTCTTCTTTTCTATTCTGGATGATTACCTTGAGTTTAAACTAGCTTTATTCTGAACCCCAACAATCTTTCGATTCCTCCAGCACAGATTGTTAGACTACCATTCCGACAATGTCATGGAAGTTTGCATGAAAATTGTAGAATTTGTGAATAATCCTTATTAACAACGATTTTGGTGTGAATAAGACGATTGTAAGTGTAAGAAAACCCATCTCGCCTTATTAGTGTCTTCTATTTTAAAATGATTAGAAGTACGACAAAGGACAGGAGTGACACGTGAGTCTGTCCATTCAAACTTCGCCCTATAAACTTTCCCCAGGAATTGTTTCTTATCGTTTCTGGAAATTTTTGTCGTACGATTCCTATTGAATTTCTCGGAAAAATTGTTGCGAAGTAGGCAAACACCTGATCATACTATTTCTTTTTTGCTCACTGTCTCCAATTAGACTTCCAAATTGATTCCGAATTGATAGTAAATGCTCGATGAAATTAGTGATAAGATCGCCCTTGCTCCTGCTTCCATGCAGTCCTTTACGTGACAAGGTTTGGAAAATTGATGGCTGTACGACAACAGTAGTTTTGGAATTATCAGTTATAACTGTCACTTAAAAAACTCACCACTTGTCTTTAATCCGTTTAGTTGCCAAAAATTTCTCCTGTGCCTCAATTTCTCCAGAGAAAATCAATTCATTTTTCGATAACTGAAACCAAAACTGAAATTTTCAATAAACAAATTCGCTTCTCGATTTCGTTGAAACTCGAGAACACTTCAGTGATCAATTATTGTAACTTTTGGCATGTCACGTTTCATAAACACGTCACATTTTGTTTCCAAAAAACAAGTTATTCTATTTTCAAAACACGACTTCGTTCTCTAATTTTTCGTAGAGACTTTGCCAATGAAATGTGTCAGAGATCTATCTCATCATTTTTCTTTCGTTTTTTCGTTCTTGAAGAAAGTGATAGAAAGTGTTAAAGTGTTTCAGTGCGAAAATCAACACTGATTTCAACACCTCATGCGGATTAGTGCTTTAAGAATGTGTACCGAGGGCGACAATACGGCGTTTCGAACACACGTTTTGCTTCTTTGTCTCCTCCTATTCTCGGGCTTCTCGACAACTATTCTTCGGCCAATCTTGCTGTCCAGCAGCTATCAACAAAGTGATCAGCTGATCATATATCCATTGATTGTTGGTTTACAATGTCTGCCATAGGGACCTTCTAACTGGCCAGACGTTTGTTTTTTATTATTTATCTCTTTGACTCTAGTCACTCTTCAACCTTCTCTCCTCACTTGCAGCCTGAACTTTGAGTTCCAATCTAGCCTCATTTTTCCATAGGATGTCCTTATCAAAGTTTGCACTTTTTTCTCACTTTGGACCACCGCGTCACCTTGGCACCAGTTATCAGCTCGTGAATTTTGAGGAGGTGTTGTAAAACCGTAGGCAGGTAAGACATGGTGGAAAACTGATAATTTTGAATAGATTGAATAGTTGTCTTGTAACTTTCCTTGGCGACCAAATTTTGTGAAATTTTGAATTGTGTTTCCTTACTCCGACATGCTAGATCATCGAAAACTAATCAGTCTCACTCGATCTATGTGTCAAAAAGTGGGGGGACAGTCAAAAATCCCATCCATCACCTACTCAATGCCATATATATTCTTTCATTTTTTGGGTTTTTATCGTCACCTCTTTTTCTTCTTCTTCTTCTTCCTATTCTTCTCCTTCCTCGCATCCTTCTCATTATGTCTACCGTTGACACGCTAGGTGTCGTGAGTGTGTGAAACAGTCTCGGGGCGCGACGGGAGACCTGCAAGCAGCAACAGATATTTTATTCTGATAGCGCCTTGCCAAAATGATTTATTGTTCCTCTCTGCAGTTGCAACATTTTCAATTGTCCTCATTGGTCCTTTTCAGCTGAACAACCATTTGAAGAAGAGGATCAGGACATAGGTTCGCTGAACGACGGACAACTCACTAACTACTCTTCTCAGTATTCAATCAACATGGGTGCTCAACAAGGTAAGAAGAAGCATTTTGAATATCTATCACGACTATGTTTTCAGTTGAAACTCAGTTGGTACCTCATTCCCCAGATGGAGGATATGGATGGGTCATTGTTCTTGCTGCTTTCATGTCGAACTTTGTGGTCGACGGTATCTCTACCGCGTTCTCGGAATTCAAGCAGTCCTACAAGGAGCGTTATATGTCATCGGACGCTTTGACATCACTTATTGGATCTCTCATCATCGGAAGTTACTTGCTCGTTGGACCAATTGTTGGAGGACTTTGCAACAAATATGAGCCGAGATATGTCGTCATCTTGGGATCCTTGATCTCTGGAGTTGCCTTCCTCATTGCCCCAGCTGCTCCAAACATTTACATCTTCATGCTCATCTATGGAGTCTTGGGAGGAATCGGTTTTGGTATGATCTATCTCCCAGCTATCGTTGTTGTCGGATTCTACTTCGAGTCAAAGAGAGCCATGGCTACCGGAATTTCTGTTGCCGGATCTGGAGTCGGAACATTTGTGATGCCAATCATCTGCCAATATGCTATTGCTAGTGAGTCCATTTTTCCAGTGAATCCCGGTAACCTTGTTGTTTTCAGACTTTGGATGGGAAAAAACTCTTTGGCTTTTGGCTGCCTTCAATTTTTCTTGCGTCATCTTCGGATTCCTCTACCGTCCACTCCCAATGATTGATCCTAATGAGCTTCGTGACCAAGAAATGGAGCCGCTCCGTCAAGCTCTTTCCAAGATGTCCGACGGAGAAGACCACGAGGAGGAAACTGTCGAGAGCCCACATGTAAACCGTTCGACATCTGCCGCCAGTGGTGCCAATCAGGAAGGTGAGGTGTAATGTTATTTTAAGCACATAAAGATAAGGAGTGAAAAGCTGTAAACTGTTGCCATTAAGACATTATTACGAACGCAGACGACAGTAATAAAAGTAGTTAACACGAACTTTTTACGAGTGCGAAATGTGCAGTTTCCGTTTTTGCATCGAGAAACCAAACTTCAAAAATGTAAACTTTTGCAGAAGACTTGTCTCAAGACCCAGCTGTCCAACGTCTTCGCAGTGTGCTCAATGAGATTGATGATGGATCTGAAACCCCGAAGTCTGATGCTCACAAGGTGCGCACTCATGCTGCTCCACGATCCCGCAAACACACCATGACCAGCAACTCGGGATCTCAGCACAACTTGGCTGAGAACAGATTGAGCCGCGTTTCTGCTAGATCCTACGCTCAATCCTTGAGTAAGCTGAGCAAGTCTGGAGGAGCCTCAAACCTTAGTATTGCCATGAGTGTAAGTTACAGACCAAAATGTTACGGTATCACTGATTTGACTATTTTCAGGGTGTCGATCCAAATGAGTTTGCCCGTCCATTGAATCGTCAGGATATCTTCTACGGAGGTTCCATCAGCAACCTAAAGGAGTTCAAGCAAGAAGGAGGAAACATGGCCAACTACCGTTCCTCGACTCTCTCGATCCCAAAATCTGTCGTCGGACAAGCAGCTTCTCAGATGAACTTGAGTCGCGCCGGAAGCCGCGTTGGAGGACCCACTGTTGCTGAGGAGGAGGAGGAGATGATTGAACCGTTTGTGGATGATGGGTACGTTAGGAGGGGAAGAGAATGGACAAATGAAAAAAGTACAACAACGACCATGATATCCTGATGTCTTTCTGATAATCTGCGTGTTACAAATGATAAGCAAGTTTTTAACGGGTGTTACGTATTTGAAAAAATTTCGAAATGTTGAACTTGGAACAGTGAGAGAATTTTGAGAATTTATCACCATCATTTCGTAGTCTTATCTAATTAGTACCACCGTATGTTTTGATAACGATTTTTTGATCTTTTGAATCAGTTAGCGATCAGTCGGCCGGACGAAACGAAAGTTTGACTTTTCCAGATGCTGCAAGGTTCTGCCACTCTCGATTCGCAATGCCTTCTCGGAAATGATCGACCTCGAACTCTTGAAAGACCCAGTCATGCTCATTCTCTGCTTGTCAAATCTCCTCGGAATGATGGGATTCTACATTCCATTCATGTTCCTTAAGGATCTCTCCGAATCAATGCAATTGGACCCCTCACAAGCCAAATTCCTCGTCCCAATCATCGGAGTCACCAACACAGTAGGCAGGGTGTTCTTCGGATGGGTCGCCGACAAGAAGTATCTCAGTGCTCTGACTATTAACAATCTCTCACTCGTCATCTGCGGATTCCTGACTCTCGGATGCCCACTTCTCCGTACCATGGGAGGACAATACTTCTACTCGTTCTTCTTCGGATTCATCATTTGTAAGAATTTCAAATTTTTTATCACTTCTTCTTATTCTAACGTTTCAGCCGCCTACATCTGCCTGACCTCTATCGTGCTCGCCGACCTCATGGGACTCGAGAAGCTCACCAACTCCTTCGGACTTCTCGTTGTCGCCAGAGGTATCGCTTCGCTCGCTGGATCTCCATTTGCCGGTAAGAAATCGACGATACGATCGTTTTCCAATCGTCGATATTTTAGGACTTGTCTACGATATCACTGGAAGTTATGATGCCGCTTTCTATTTCGGAGGAATGGTCATCTTAATCGCTGGACTTATTTCTGCCACCATCCCATTCGTTCTCAAGCGTCGCGGAGCTGCTGAAGGTGAGCTGGGGGAAATATTTACAGAAGCTCTACAGAATCCAATCCGAAATGAATTGAACTTTTCGATTCAAAATTCCAGGTGTGATGTTCCGATCGCAAGACCAAGATAACGTATCTGGCAAACTGTCTGTTTTGACCGAGAGGTCTGAAGAGGCGTTGACTGATTATCAGAGAACTATTCAGTCTCTGAAACAACAACATCAGTTGTTGCAAGGTGACCTAGTCATCGTGAAGTGATATTGTGACTAGCTACTTGTGTTGTGAATGTGCTGTTGATATGCATGATTGGAAAACTATAAAAAATATGAATTTGATCCCTAACTAGGAATGTGAAAAATCATGTACGTGAAGATGAGACTTCAGTAATTGATGGGTATCAGCAGAAAAAGGAGGTCTGGAAACGTATTCTTGCATCCTCAAAAACTCCTATCAACCTGAAGATGTGAACTTATGAGCTCCTGAAGATTGTTGTTTATCATTCGTAACAGACTATATTGTCTATTGCGCGCGTACTTCAAAAAGCAATAGCTCGACTTTTGAAGGTGCAAGTGTATGGAAACTCGATTACAAATTTAAAACCTCTCGTTCCCAGTGGTTTCCAGTTATAGTAAAGTCTCATTGTCACGTTCTGAACATTCCCTAGTCAGAGTTTGTAACAGAATGATAAGAACTACTCCAAACCCTCCTAAACTTATGTTCGTTTTGCGAGAACACAACTGCCTTGCTCAAGATAATTTCCGGTTTTCAGACTTGGAGGAAGAGAAGCGCAAGCAGAAGAACAATGGAGTCGTCGAGGAGGAGGAGGATGAGAACGATGAACAAGTACGTTCATCTGAGAACGAAAACGATAAATTGATGTTCTATTAACTTTAGATCCCGCTCAAGACACTCAAGAATAACCAGTAGATCCATAACTGTTAATCGAATCTCAACACGACAACACTTCACGGATACGTTTTCTGCCTTACGCTTTTGTCTGACCCCTTCACTTCGCCCAACCCAATCATCTCATGAGACTTTGCCGCGTTCATCAAACTACGCTTCCGTCTCAGGTTCCAGCATCATACCCTCGTCTCTTCTCCACCTCAAATCATCAAATAATCAAAAACTGCTTGCTAGTAAGCTTGTTTAGTTGGAACGTTGTGCAGTTAGTGTTAACTCATTTCGTTATTCCATATTCGTTGCTTCCACCCTCTCTTCTGTGTTTTGACCTTTAAAACTTTTATTGTAACGAGTTTTTGGGTACTTTCATTCTTTGATTTTCCCCTCCCTTTCTCTGGTTGTTGTTATTTTCCCCACTTTTTCTCTAGGCAAATTTTTCCAGGTCCTCATCAAAAATTTTGAATTGTGTCTTCTCCTCCTTTCCCCTCACATCACTGTTTTTCGAATTGCATTTGGTTGTTTCCCCGCCCGCTTTGTCATTTTACCCAGTTTTGATTATTATTAAATTCGGTATTTTAATAAAGTTGCTTTGATTGTTGAGTTTCCCTAAGGTTGTGACTAGAACAGTTTCTAGTGACTACATGTACCGAGAAGTGTAGAAAATTTACAGATTTCTTAATTGAACTTATGGTTTTTTATAGATTAATTCACAACTTCATTTCATGAAACAACGAAGAAAGCATTTGGGATGGATTACTTTTTTGTGCAAAAACTTGGAAAACCTATTTGTACTCACATGTGAGCTCACTTTCCAATCGATCATATGGTCCTTGGCTAGACTGATACTGATAAAACTACACTAGATTCGTGTTATCACGACTATTGTGTACCGAACCAATATGGTCTTCTCTTCGCAGTTTGTCGATGTCGCCTTCTATCCACGTCAATCCTTCAGATTCACTGGTCCATGAAGATGTGACTATCGTTGTCACCGGTTTAGAGTATGCAAAAGCTTACAAGCTAGAATTAAGGTAAGTTAATGTTGCAGAAAACTGATGTCTATGGCTTGCTGGAAGCCATTTGATAAATGTGGTGATAAGACTGGTCCGAAAAAGTGTATGTAATTACGAAAGCCGTTTTATCAACTCATGGTAAGAAATAACTGTTTTCAGTGTTAGTACGGTGACCATTTGAAAATGCGTATTTTTTTGAAAGTTTAACTCATGATGTAACGAAATCTGGAAAATAGGTAAAAGTTGAAAACCCCCATGTCTTCGAATGTGGTGCTTGCAGATGTTGCGAACCGATATTTAATCATTTTGCTTCTAATCAGAAACAATTCAGACTACTACACAAAATCGGCACATATCGCTCGTTTGGAGTTTTCAAGTCAAGTGTAACCGGAACAGTCGATCTCAAAAAAAATGCACCCATTCGTGGAACATATTCAGGAATCAACCCTCGTGGTTTGTTTGAAAGCGTGGAGCCCACAGACACTGTGCGATTCGGAGGTTATTTTAACTGCACACCGCCCGTAGATTTTGAGTACTTGTTGCTGTAAGGTTTTTGTCCTAAAAATATTAAAAGTAAAATAATTTTCAGTGTGACAGACACTCAAAACCGAGTACGTTGCGAGAAAAAGTTTCGTAGAAGATTGATGCATCCGATGGTTCAAAGAATCGAAGTTGATGAAAATTGTCCCCTCGGTGAATTTGCATTCGCCGTAATGAAACCATCAATGATTCGTTTTGTAGAAGACAAAGCAAAGCCGAACGTGACTGGAACAATATTCAAGCCACCTGGAGATGGACCTTTCCCGACAATCATCGATATTTCTGGAACAGGTGGTGGGCTGAATGAGCAGAAGGTTTGGATTTGTGTACTAGGTATTCGAAAATTCTAGCTTTCAGGGTGCAGCTCTGGCCAGTCGCGGGTTTGTGGTGTTGTGCTTGGCGTTCTTTAAGTTTAAAGCTCTGCCGGAAGATCTATTGAAGGTGGAGTTGCAATATTTTGAGGTGAGGGCCATGGCTAGAAAAAGACAAGGGAGAGTTTTCAGGATGCAATCAACTATGTGACTTCACTTCCATATACCACCGACCGAATTGGATTCCAAGGTGTATCGTTTGGTGGCACACTTGTTATGTTCCTATCTACCAAGTTTCCCCAGGTGATACAAACTTCTCAGATATCGGTGGTAGCATTATGGATTTCAGATCAAAGCAGTCTGTTCTATCAACGGAAGTTTTGCAATGGACGAATTCGCACATATTCTAGTTAATGGGAAACGTCCACCCATTGGGATGTCAGTGAAACTTACATGATCCAACCACATCATTAGATTCAGATTCTCCGCTAATGGAGCCTATGTACGATTTGAGAATGATCTCATGGTCTATACTGATATGGTCAAGCACATTGAACTGGAAGATGGAGCGGATTTCAAGTTTCAAGATTCCAGTCCGGATGCAGCGTTCCGCTTTGTGGTTGGTTGCGCGTTGGTTGCTAAGCATATTGAAAACTTATTTTCAGTCTGCTCTCGATGATCTGAGTACACCAACTGTGTATGCCACCAATTACCTAACAGAGAGACTTCGGAAGATTGGAAGGAAATGCGACGTGGATTTTGTCCCAGGTGGTCATTTGTTAGATCCTCCTTGCTTTCCTCATCATCCCATGGTGTACTCCAACATAGCAGGTTGGTTGTATTTATGGCATCATCAACTGTCACATTTCCGACAAAAGAGCTCTAGTGACAATTTTTTTAGGATTGTTTCAAACATATGGTGGTGAGACGAGTCTTCATGGCAGGAGCGAGTTCGAAGTTTGGGAACGAACAGTCCGTTTCTTTTCGGAACATCTCGGAGCGCCAACCCCTCTACCAGACTATTTGAGACATTCGGCAAAACTGTGAATTTCGTCTCTCTGTGCAAATAAAATGAATCGTCTCCATTTCTTCTTCGTTTCCCAATCAAAAAAACTGATTTGAATATAAATACTCTCTGGCTTTGTATGCCTAAAGAGGAAACGCGCGCGAAATGAAATTCCTATCATTTCGAACACAAAAACTCTGAAATTGCGGACGAGTGGTGAGGTGGTGGAACAATTTGATAAACGTTTTTTTTTTTTTGATGATTGTCGTTTATGAGTCACAATCAAATTGAATAGAAACATACATTGTTAGGTTGTTGTCCCCCACGCAAAAAGGTACAAGCGATACATCATCATCGCTTCTCTCAACCTACACGTTCCATGAATAATTATGCAGGAAATACCCGAGAGAAGAGAGAGTCACATAGCAATATGTATTGGTACACTGTAATCCGCAAGAGCGGCCGAAACGGCTTAGGCAGTTCTTACGGACAATATTCAGAATACAAAATGCATAACCTGTTTTTGCGTTCCGAACCAATACTTTTGAATAAAAGAGGGTATATGAACCGAAATCAGTTTCCAAGAGTCACTCAGCACCGATACAGTATCAACCATGGCGACAACCAAAAAAGTAAGTCTTCTTTTTCCGACGAAAAATGATACCGGAATCTTCAGTGAGAAACAAGAACTATTCGCATCCCTAATGACACTTTCAGTCGTTTTCACTGAGATATTTGGAAAACGTTTCTGTTGTTATTTATGTGTCTTTAACGCTCAGTGTCGACGGAAAGACGACAGCATTCTGTTGATCCGGAGGCTTATTGTCTACACAGATCAAAAACTTATTCTCCTTTTATGGCTGTTTTGTATTCGACAAAACCTGAGAGTGCTAGTAAAAGTCAGTTGGTAGAATAAAACTTTCTTATTTGAATACTTCTGAAAGTTGGAAAAAATTGCTTACTCCCATGCTCTCTCAATACCCAATAAATTTGTTTCAGTACCAAACCAATTACTTTGATCCTAAAATGTTACCTGTTTTCCTTCTCTTATCATATTAAAGTTCCCTGACTCGGGAACTCAAAAGCATTTGCCTCTCAAAACTTATCAGTCTGAAACCCACCAAAAAGTAAAAAAAGGTAAAAAGAGACTATCCAAATGTAAATGTTTGTTTTGATACCACTTTTGATATCAATCCGCCCATATTTCTCTCCCTCGTTTTTCTCCCCAGTTTTACTGTCCGAGTTGCCTTTGTGTACATGTCGCTCAAAAAAGGCAACGACTCCGCCTACATAATATTTTGCATATATATTTCAAGCACCGCCAACTATTTGTTTGTCTGACAGAGTGTTTCTTTTGGAGAAGGGAGAAGGCGAGGGGTACTGTAACTTTAGGCGTATTAAAGTCATGTTAACTTTCGAAATATTATTTTTTCTGAAGTATGCATCTGGTTTTGCAGAAGTGTTACAGTATCCTCAGTCATTAGGATTATATCATCAATCTCATTGATTGTGTGATGCTGTCAATTTTTTTACATAGTTTTCATAATATAGTTTCAGCCTCGCTCATGACTTTGGACTATGTTTTCGTGAGATTTCATTACCAAATACCATTTTCCAGTGCTTTAGACTTTCTATCTCTAACACTTTCCTATTAATCTGATACCATTTCGAATTGTTAGTCATATTACGTATAAAAACGGAGAATCGTGAAATAGTAGCAGTGTATAAACACGCCATGACGGCAGCTAGCATCTAGTAATCGGTCCCCAAAATCGCCTTTCGCCGTCCGGCCGTCCGCTTTTGACTACGTAGCGGTCAGTGTCGGCGTTCGTCAATAGCTCGATGAACCGTTACTCTGTCTTCTCTCCGCACGATTTCGCCTTCACCCTGTTTCCATACTCGACTTCATCTTTTCTTTTTTCGCCTAGTTTTTGCTATAATTTGACTATACAGACAATTAGCAGTAAGTCCATAGCCTTCTTTCATCCACGCATGCGCCTCCTGAGTCCCGTCAAAATAAACAGTGCGCACTGAATTGCAACACGGTTTTTTGTTGCGTCAAGAGTTAGTGGGAGCCTCTCGAGAAACCAATAGTTCTCGCGCGTGTGCATTGTCATTGGAGGAACTTGCCATCACATCACTATTATCCATCTCGAATCTGTGTCATATTCATTCATTCATACTCTTGTCACATATGTTTAACGTTATTTACTATGAGGTAATCTTTTTTTGATCCTTTTGCGGTGCTTGGCAATTATGCTACTGTTGTTGTTTTCATCTGTTCTAAAGTGTTCGGTATTGTAGGAAATGTCAGAGAGCGAATACCGAAGCTCGATTTCGGTGCGACCAACGTTCAATAGAACTCTGCATTCGCAGTCAACCGCCACGTTTGGGAGTACTATTTGTGAGTCATTTTCATTTATCATAATTGGTCATTTGTGTCTCAATTTCAAGCATACTGTAGACAGACACAACTAGATTATCACATCAAGCAGTAACTTTCAGCGTCTGGAACTAGCCGTACACTCAAAATCACGGAAATCGGGGGCTCCACCTTGACATCTGGAATGTCTCCATTCGGTGGTCATGCTGCTTCTGCAATTCGCGAGTCTCGTACTCGTGAGAAAAAAGAGATGAGCGAGCTGAACGATCGTTTGGCCAGTTACATCGAGAAGGTTCGCTTCTTGGAAGCTCAAAACCGAAAGATGGAGAAGGACTTGGACCTTCTCCGTGGAAAGTGGGGACATGACTCAACCAGCGTCAAAGTCATGTTTGAGACTGAGCTTCGGGTGAGAAAAAAACAGGTACGGTTCCAGAAAGAAGTTTGAATTTTCAGACTGCCAAGGAACTAATCGCTGACTCCGACAAGGAGAGAGCTCAGTTGGAAGATCAGATCCGTAAGCTCACGGAGGAGCTAAACAATTATAGAAACAAGATGCATGAGGCTGAGAGAGGAGCTGATATGACTCGCAAGGAGCTCGACAATGTTCTCGGAAAGCTCGGAGCTTTGGAGGCGGAAATCGAGCTTATCAAGAGAAGAATCTCACTCATGGAGGATACCATCGGACACTTGAAACGCGACAATCACAAAATGATGGACAATCTCCACCATACCAGAAACGTAATTGAAAATACGAAAGTATATCTCAAATCTCAAATTCTCAGGCTGTCGAGCAAGAAACACTTAACCGTATCGACTATCAAAACCAAGTTCAAACTCTTCTTGAGGAGTGTGACTTCATCAAGAGAATCCATGACTCGGAAATCCACGACCTTCTTGCCATGGCATCTCGCGACACCACAGTTGAGAACCGCGAGTACTTCAAAAACGAATTGTCTTCTGCTATCCGTGACATCAGAAGTGAATACGACCAGGTATACTAGCCCTACAGTAGTAAGAACAAAATATTTTTTGATCAGGTCAACAATACCCACCGTACCGATATTGAGTCGTGGTACAAGCTTAAGGTGCAGGAGATTCATACTCAAGCATCACGCAACAGTTTGGAGCAGAACTATGCTCGCGAGGAAGTCAAGAGACTCCGTACCACACTCGGAGACATGCGTGGAAAGATGGCAGATTTGGAAGGAAGAGTAAGTGAGCCCTAGGAATTCGGTTAACAATCCTCAATTCAGAATCTACTCCTCGAAAAGCAAGTTGAGGATCTCAACTACCAGATGGAAGAGGATATGAGATCTTATGAGCAGTCTCTCAATGATAAGGACTCCTCGATCAACAAACTTCGTGATGAGAGCAAGATCCTCATGGTTGAATTGCAAATGTTGATCGATACCAAGCAGACCCTCGATGCTGAAATTGTGATATACCGTAAGATGCTTGATGGAGAAGAGAATCGTGCTGGACTTCGTCAACTTGTTGAGCAAGTCGTCAAGACCACCTCCATCCACCAGACCAAAGAAATCGGTACGTCAAACCCAAATTCTTCAGTGTTTCACGTTCCACAACCATTTGAAATCATTGGTTCCTGTAACAATATTAGTCTTCTGGCCGTTGGCCATAACTTGTTTCAAGTCATGTGGTCACTAAAACTGTGTAACTCAAGTTCAACAGTATTGTTATTTACCGACGCCCAAAATGATCGTCAGTTTGGGTGTGTCCGACCAAGTTTCCCGGCCAATACCAGTTGGCTATTTAATCAGTTAACTGTTTCACTTTCTCCATTTTTGGACACACTTCTTTCTCTTCTTATCCAAAATGCCAGAGATTCATTGTTCTCAGTACGAGACTATCACTTTTGATGAGGTTCCCCATACCCATTACCTTGTCGGTGATAAAATTCGAAGAAAGCCATACGGTAAGATTAATGGGAGTCGTTTGGTAGTCACAAGACTTTGTTCGCCGTTTTGTTGCAAAACGTGTGTTTTGACTATTGCAGAGAGTCTGCGAGTCCTCAAAGGCGAAACGACCAGTCACTCCTCCTACTCCAGATCGGCAAAAGGAAACGTTGTCATTCAGGTTTGAAAACACGAAAACAATGAAGACACTAATTACAGAATCACTAAATTTGCAGGAAGTGGAACCATCTGGAAAACATATTGTCTTGGAGAACATCTCTAGACGGGATGAGAATATCGGAGATTGGAAACTCCGTCGAAAGATTGCCGGAAAGCGTGAAATCGTGTTCACCTTCCCCCGTGAATTTACTCTTCGTGCTCAGAAAAATGTGAAGATCTTTGCTCGCGGCCAAGGCATCCACTCTCCACCTGACAGTCTTGTGTTCGACCTCGAAGACTCGTTCGGCACCGGAAACGACGTCGTTACTTCTCTCTATAACAAAGAAGGAGAGGTAAGGGAGAATGTAAATCAATCGGAACCAGCTTCATAGTGATGCGCTTTCAGGAACGTGCTTCTCACAGCCAACGTGCATCGCACAATTGACTCTGGAACGCCCGACATCTAATCCTTCGAAGTTATTCAGTGAATTGACTCTGAATTATTTTCGCTTGCCCAATGTTTATTAAATTTTGAAGTTTTTCTAAGTCTAAATCTTGGCACAAGATCCTGTTTGTTCTCATTTTTAGCCATTCCTGTATCAAACTCTTTTTTGAATAATAAAGCCCTTGCTGATGCTTCCCAAGAACCGCCAAAATGAAACCTAGATTTTCGGTTCATTCAGACGAAAATATTTTCTTTTTTTGGCTAACCGCTTCTCTAACCCTCTCATTTGTTCCTCCCTACTGTACTTTTTTCTCTCCTTGTTTCCTACTTTTTCACTATCATAAATTGCTTTCTTCATTTTATTTTTATTCAGTTTGCTTAAATAGGAATTTTCTGTTAAACATGGGAAGACAACTGGGTTGACAATGGGGGTAAGAATGCACAGGGAGGTTGAGAAGTTTTGACTTACAAAGTGAAATTGCTATGAGAAAAAAAGGTGGTTCGTGGGAAAATGAAACATTTCCAGAGTCAATTAGAGTGACAAATGCAGGAATGGAATAGTTCTTGAGTGAGGGAGGGGTGCGAAGGGGAAATAACTGAAACGATAAAGCCGATAGTTGAACACGTGGATCGACAAAAATACACAGATAACATGAAATGGATTCAATTCAAGCAGCGGTCAAGGTTTGTGGAGTCGACGTTCCAGTCGATGGACATCCCAAATCGAAAGAGGTCTCCGAGAGTTCAGAGTTCTCATCGCCATTCTCGTCTTGTTTTTTGAACTCTTCCAGTTTCTTCAACAACTCTCTCTCGGTCTCCTGGACACGTTTGATGTCACTGAAAACATGTAATAATAACGATAATCAGTTGATCTCGTAAAAAGTGCAATTGTGTCATTTTGCAGAAATTGGATTGGAAACGTGAATACCCAAGGAATGACGTCCTTGCTGAGTTATAATGGAGGCAATCAGCCAAATACAGTGATCGTCCAAAAAAATAGTGGAAGATATTGGAAGATGATGGTCACATGGAAAACCCTTCGAGGTAAGAATAGTTCCGAATTCGTCATTTCTTATCTTCGTTCTGCCTAACTCACCTATTGGTTTTGCTTATTGCTTCCTTGGTTGCAGCCAGTGACGCCTTCAACTTGTGAGACCTCTTCAACTCGACTTGGTACTGTTGGGGCCAATTGGCAGCGATCATTGGCTTCAAGATAGCACGGAGATTTTTCTGAAAGCTGGCCTATTTACTTTCGAACTACATGCTTCATCTGATACCTGCTGTTTCAGAAGCTGGCGAAGCTCTTCTTCCTGGACAAGATAATCGGCGATTTCTTGCTGAGTCATGGTCTCCGAAAGTTTATTGACATCAGCTCTAAAATTTTCAAATATTCTTACAACATTGATAATCTAAGAACTCACCTCTGGAAACCATCGAAATCCTCCTTCTGGGGAAGTGTAGCGTCCATCATGATCTTCTTGTTCTCCATGACTGACATGTAGTCTAAAATGAGAATATATAGTAGAATGGGCAAGGTGAACTATCCGGTCATGTCTTGTGCGTGATTTCTATATGTCAAACAAGGCGGTCTATTTCATTTTCCTTTCAGAAAAATAAGATAGTCAGTGGTCTCTGATTTGTGGATGAACATGATATTGTTCACATTAGTCAGTTGCTAAATTTCAGCCAAATTTTGACGTCATTCAAAAATATCTTCAACGGAATTAGGCAGATTTTCAAAAACACAGTCAACATCCACTACCGAATGGAGAAATAGAAAGTGACAAAACCCAACTACTCTGACCGAATGGATGTGAAGGGCAGGGGCGGTGATGGTTTTATGAGGTTGAGAAAATGGTATTGGGCTGTGTCACCAAAACAGGGTGGAAAAGGGGTGGAGTGTGTATCTGCATCTTCGCGTTTAAGTAAAATCCAATATTGTGAGTTTTGACCTTAACTAGATGATAGAAAGAAGAAGAGAACAATCGAAAAGGCATTTTTCCCACAAACGGAAGAAGAAAAGGAGCGCTCAAGACTGGGAGGTTATCACGACTTATGTCAGAAACAAGAAATGAAAAACGGCCTTTTGTTGATACCGATTTGCACTTTGTCAACCGGCCATTTCATTGTTGGGGCTGGCAGTTTCACAGTAGGGAAACTGGAGAAATGCACGAACACTAAAAGAAGCATCTCGAATCGGTCAACCAGCTGTGAACCATGTCTCCCAGTGGTCATCTATATACATTTCCACTAAAAGAGAGAAAGGTTCGAGAAAGAGAAAGAACAGAAATGAATGAATCGCTATGAGGAATCATGAGATGGCATTTTGTAAACAAATTGTGAAATGGAGAATTTCCGGATTCTGGGAGGTACTAAAAAATGCCATGATTCATTTTATATCTCTCCAATAAATGAAAAAAAATTGTATCATTGGGTAATAAGAAAACCCGACTGATATGAACGACCACTTCCTCCAGTTGGCCGACATTTTCTTCACTTCCTCGATAATACAGACAAAAAAAAGGTATCGACCGGTATAAAATTGCGTCGTTTTGCTAGTTCAGTTTACAAGACCGGCGATCGTCAGAAACCGAAAAAAAATTGTGAGAAGTAATCCGATTTCGGATGAGCGCATTGGTGTGAAGAAGACATATGAGGAATATGTTTCACGGTCTTACCTGGTGGTGGAGGTCGTCGCGTGCTGCTTCGTCCGAGAGTGCCAGTGACACCACCTGCCGAGACGTAAGTTGGCAACGAACTAGTGCTTCTTTGTCCATTTTCAAGCTGCTGGCCTGCCGCACTTCTTCCTTAATTGGCTTTTGTTGTGTAAAATATGTTGCAGTTGTGTGTGTTTGTGTGTATGTGACTGGGGGTGAGAGGAGGAAGAGGTAGAAGGTGAAATTTTGGGAAGGAGAAGCTTGAAGAAAATCAGAGAAGACGTCGAACAAGATGAAGATGGTAGTTTGAAGATGGCCACAACAAATAATAGTGTAAAGGTCGTACAACGCCAAATGAAAAATTGATTATGGTTTTTTGTGGTCTTCACTTACTACTTTTGAATGGCTACTTGGCTGAATTCTTCTCATTACACAATAGATTTATTATCAGCCACATACACCACCATCTCGATCTGTTCGAGTTTCTCATGATCATCTGAAGCGGGACAAAAAGACTACATTTAGTGATGACCGAAAGTTAATGAACACAAGTGTTCTTTAGCGCCAATCCGTTACTTTTGGCCACTTGAAAAAGAATGTGCAAATCTTCCGATTGCTTAAAAAAACTTGTATTACGCAACTCTAGATCTTCATGTTGTATTTTACTACTTTTTTCGAAAATTACAATCAAATCAGTTACGTCGCGTGAATAAAACTTGGTACCTTTCTGAAGCAATTTCGGAACTTCTCTGGAGCTTAAACGCGACATAACAAACATGATTGCGATTTTCGATGAAAATTGTTAACTCCAAAATAAGACCTAGAGTTGCTACGGCCACCGGACGGTTTTGAGCATCTTTTTTTGAATTCTCAAAAATGACCGATTCGCACTGAAAACCATCAAACTGTTGGTCAACAGTGTACATACCTGGCAGTGAAGTGATCATACTACTCGTAGACGTCTGCTTCGGATGTAAAAATGGCT
Organism: Caenorhabditis sp. 40 LS-2015; assembly: GCA_900536305.3. Taxonomy (NCBI): domain Eukaryota; kingdom Metazoa; phylum Nematoda; class Chromadorea; order Rhabditida; family Rhabditidae; genus Caenorhabditis; species Caenorhabditis tribulationis. Next base: position 60,984 of record LR544313.1, read on the forward strand.
TAAGAGGTTCGGGAGGCACCGCTTCGTCAACAAGATCTGAAAAAAAAACATGTGGTTTGAAGCGAATAGAACAAAGTATGGAACTCATTAAAAAAATACTCAGTGGGCCAGAGAATGCGAGAAAAGACTCACCACAAATTGTTTCGTTCTGATCGACTCGAAGCATTTGGAATGTGACGTTTGCGGCGTGTTCTCTCCATTTGCGTAATGTTTCCAGAGGTCGATCAGTCGGTGCCAATCGGCGTTCCTGAATTGAAGGTAATTTGAAGACGGAATTCAATGGAAGGTTATTCGATTACGGCCAATTTGGTGCAGAAGTAACTAAGTGTCATCATTCAGAATTGACAGACAAAGTGTTCAAGGTTGAGAATAGAATTTTATTTGGTCATTGGAATAGTTGAGCAATGGAGGTATACGAATTTATTTATTTGATGGGCTATGAAATGACCAAGCCACTCCAGAGATGTTAGATAACATTAAAAAAGGAAGCTTAGAAGTTTTTTCCCAAATTATCAAAATTCCTGTCGATCTTCATAAGTTTATCTTTGAGCCTCTGAATTTTGGTGTTTTTAGAAGTTTGCTGTTCAAAAAAGTTTTCATAGCAGAGTATGTTCCGATAGGTCCTGTTTCCACTGGTATATAAAGTCCCGCTCATTTCGAAACTACGTAATTTTATTACAAAAATGGTGTTGATGATCATTTCTGAAACAACTTCATGTTTTACGAATGCTTAGTTCTCAGAATTCCCTACCTTCTAAAGCTTTAATCATCTGTTCATAAACATTTCCAATTCCACTTGAACCGTAAAATTGCGTTTACAGGCATGACATCCTCCCAAAACCTGACCTTCCAGCTTTATTCAAGAAACTAGTCAAAGAGAGTATGCCATTGTTGCATTTTATGAGGGGGAATCAGAAACCATAAAAGACTTACCACATTTCGATACTTTTCTACCATTACGAATCTGCCTCGTTGACTTGTCGCGTGTGCAAGAGCATATATGATCTGAGAGCAAGTAGTATTTTCTGTGACTCCAGAAACACTCCGTTCCAATCCGTCAATGTTGATTTTGAGCTCCATCTTCCTGTAAGCAAAGAGGTCAACCGGGGATTATGCAAAAATGCGAAAAGTGGACGAGGAGGAAGAAAAGCGAAAACGGAAAGAAAGATCGAACCAGAAGAAGGTGCGATTGTGGAAGAAGATTAAAGATGATGAAGCATTTTAATCGTTGTGTTGCGAAAATAAAACGGCAACCCAATACACCCAGCATGCGCTTTTGAAATATGTGAAATTGATGGGAATCTTGGGTTTTGGTCTGACTAAATGAGAGAGGAAATGTGACAACTGAACTATTGCAAAACGAGCAAGGGATTCTGATGACTTCTATTGATTCCCCTTCTCCAATAAATATTGTTCTAGATTTCTGCGGAATTTGAAAATTTGCAAGTCTTGATTTTCGGTTGCTCAGTTTCAGTTGATGCTCAAATAAGCAGCTTCCGATCTTCACTTTACAAATAATCTAGACTGTACTCCGGATTCAAACGACGTTTTCATGTTGACAGAAACTGGGCGACCTTGCCTCGTCTATTCACAGCTGGACATTTTCTCGATATTCTAATTCCGATCCGACATTCAGTTCAATTACGTCATCAGCCACTAGCCACCGATCACACCAACAATACCAACTAAATTTTAAAAAGTGAAAGTGTGAAAAAAAATCAATTGCTTCTTTGGGTAGAGGCACATGGGGAGTGATAGTGATAACACGACGCAACATATGATATGAATCTGATTTCCCTCACTGTTTTAGAAATCATGCATCTATGCATAAACGGCGAAAGAAAAGAAATTTATGGTATGCAATCGGAAGTTGCTATTATCTGTACACATGCCAGGAAGGGATGCATCAGTCTGAATGATATCCAGGATGTGTTTGTGTTCGTACGTAACACAACTTGGATTCCTCTTTCTCTCACCCGAAAACTGTTCTTCTACCTGTTCTCAAGTCCAACAAAGTAATGGTTGTCCTTGGATCCCATTCACACCCAAAAAACGAACAATGGGCGCCTCGATTTGTAATGTAATCGGAGCGAAGAATCCGAGCCTCGTTCTCTCTCTCTCAGTTCTTTGTTTTGTTTGTTCTCATGCCATGATCGGAAGGTACGCGACAAAAAAATGACACACCGAACACGTCGCTCATTTGAGAGGGAGAAAAGAATGGATTGGATTGCAAGGTGAAAAAAATGAGGATCAAACAACCTGCGAACGTCTCTAGTGTCGATCAAAAAAGGTGAGAAAGGTCGTTGATGATGATAATTGCATCAGGTGGAAGCGCGCGTCCTATAATATCCTTACTACTAATAGTACTAGACATGGACCGATGGATATATGAAGGACAATCAGCGTTTTTCATTTTACACACACTCAAAATGAAATTCGAACCTTGTTATCGAGGACAACAATTTTCTGAGAGAGGGTGAGAAGTGAGCTCATGGCAGTATCATAAGCAGAAAAGATGTGAAAACAGGACAGGTTGATTGTGTGTGAAATACTATATACTTGTGTGTATGTGTTTGTGGAAAAGCTGGAAAGATGATTCCAATGGTAAATATTTGGAAGGGGCAAGAGCGAAAGTGATACAATGAACGGTGAGGGTGGTGAGAATATGCATAGAACGTAGAGTTCATAGAGTCCCGAGAAAGGTGCGCAGAGTTTCTAGGGCCTGACATTTCAGAGAAATTGTATATTAGTTTTGGCTCAAGATGAGTCTGATTGTAAATTCAGATATAATTTTCTGCAACATAGAAAAAAAAAGTATGCGGTCTGATTTTCAGGTTCAAGGATGGGCCAAAAGTTGTATAGCTTCACTGAAGAAGGATTTCGAACTAAACAAGACTCCTCTTGGCAGACACCATGAGTAATTGTGAAGATTTGGTTAAGATTGAATAGAGGGTGTGCACGAACACAATAAACAAATTTAGGAGAGCACCAAGCAAAGATGATCAACGGGAGCCTACGGGCCACCCCTCCTCCCACCAATAGAAAATGTTTCTAGTTGAACAAATAGGCAAGTATGAAAGACTCTGCGCGGCGAACTCTTTCGCACCCGACCCCAAGTACTATTTGAATGACAATGAGCATCTGGCTATACAATTTCTCTAGATGCTACTTTATAAAAGTGCCCTCTGGAGAAAATTGATGAGATGAGATGCTCTCTGGTTCTTGACGGATCGGAGAGGGTGGACAGTGGAAAAAAGAACGACAACCAATAAAAAGGAGGAAAAAACAACTAGTGGATGAGAAGAAATACGTGAGATAAGATGATGCACTCGTTTCGTTTGAGGTGCTCTTCACGGCTTTGCTTCTTCTGCTGACCACTCAAAATTGGTTTAAAACACACTTTGAGTGTTTTTCGAGCAATAGTTTCTGGAAGGGTGAGGAAAACAATCGATACAAAAAAAGCTTACCGAAAAAGAGGGTTAGCTGAAGGTGACGGGAACACACTCGTCGTCCTCCTCCTCCGCATATGGTGACCCGTTGGACAGTGAGAAGAGAGACGTGCACACCAATGAGATACACAGAAAATGAGACAGAAGACGGGTGATTAATGCAAATGGTGTGAGGACGTTGCGCAAGATCCGTATGGGTAATCCGTACTCATTACGATGAGGGGGGAGTCGATGAAGTAATATAGAACAGTATATTATTATGTTTGAATGATGGACAGATTTGTTAATGTGAACCAAAGTGGTACTAATCTAGAGAAAATTGCTGGAATTCGATGACTGAATGAATACTTGCAACACCAAGCAGAAAACCTTGACATGCTGAAGGATAATTTATTACAGTTTGTTTATTGTGGTGTAGGCAGTACGAGGGCTGGAAACGGTGACTCTGTGGTTCGACACCGCTATGCTGAAACTTTTCTGTTTGCTTTTTGTCTGTTTTTTTTAAATCATCACACCTAGTAGAGCAGGTGCAAACGTGTTCTACATGATGTCGTTTTGAAAACACTCAGAATATGATAGATTTCAAAACTTTGAAAAACTTGCTTCTATTGCTCGTTCATTCTTGTTGTTGTTTTATGCGAATGAGAAAAACAAATAGGTTTCCCTCGGTGCAAAATTTTCAATCCAGAAGAACGTATCCTGTGTTTCCGATTACTAGCCTGGAACCGAATTATGAAATTATTGAAGTCTTTCCTTCTTCAAATTATAAACCTAAATCATTATAACTTTCCCCATGTTCGATTCTTGCTTTTCCCTGTTCTTCCAGAAATCCGTTACCTTTTTATATCCCAAACACAGTATCACAACACAATCTCCGCTTAGACTTAAAAACGCAATAAACCCAATGGCATTGCTTCATCCAAAATAGAGTTTTGTTCAACGCCGACTTTCAAGGAGTTACAGTATCCCTCCACATTTCCCATAAACGTTTTACGACGTTTCGAATGCTCCCAACCCCTCAATCATTTGTTACCGTATGCTCGAATTGAGATTTCCGACCCAATTCGAAAAGCTCGTTGACCTCTGAATCTGTCTTCTCCTGCTTCAAAAGCAAATTCAGTCCCTTGACAGAACAAGAAGATCCGATTGAAAGGGAGTGCATGCAGTTCTCAAACATCAATCTTATTATCTATCTGTTGGAGCATAAATCCTTTTGCCGAGTTCAAAAAACCACACTCATTTCCTTTACTCTCATCAATTTCTTCGCTTATTTGGTTTCCTTTTTTTCTTCTTGGAAAAAGTTCTTAGCCTCAATTCGAGTTAGTTCGGAGTAGATTTGCTGACGGCGGTAACCCAATTTGTCAGCCTTCTGCCCGTCGTATAGCTTCTTCCTAGTTATTTTGCTATGGGATCTTCTTTTTTGGTTTTTTCTCTGCTCCGTTCAGTTATCAAGAATTCGAAGGAGGAAAGTGTGAGCCGTTTGTGGCGGGAACACATCCAAGAAAACCACTTTTGAGCGTTTTGTTCTTGTTTTTTTTCTAGCATGACATATTCTTTGTGCTCTCTCCCTGCTAAGCTCAATTTTTCAGTTTCAGACGAATAGGGAGAAGAAGAAAAACGTCTTCGGTCTGTTTTCTGTTTACTGTACACATCTTATTGTTGCTTATTCAACGAATTACCTTCTTTTTTTTCTTTACCTATTTTTATACTTTAGCACAAACCAATTGAAAACATATGTTGGGTTGGAATTCCAACTATGAAAAGGAAGAGTTTTCTCTTCTCTTTTTCTTTTCTCTCAACCAATTTTATGACTTGACAAATGAGAAAAAACGACGAGAAGCAAAGAAGAAGAAGAGTGGCACAGTTTTTTTTTTTGAAATTAGATAGCTCAGCGTGTCAAAGTGCTCTAAACCAGTGTTGAGCGGAATTCCTTCCGTTTCCTTCCGTTTTCCGTCTTCCGTTCATTTTTCTCTTCCGTCTTCCGTGTTCCGTTTTCCGGGAAAATAGTTTTCTTCCGGTTTCCGTCTTCCGTTTTCCGTAAACTTTCTAGGTGTTTGACAATTTTTTGATTTCAAATTCTTTCTAGCATGCAAGATTTTCATAGACATACTTTGAGAATTTTCTTTTGAAACAACTACTTGGCATGCTGAAAAAGATGAAAAACCATTTTGAGTTTGTAAAAACAGCAATTTTGAGTTTTTTTTTTCGAGATCACTCCGGGAAAATCATTCCGAAATTTGTCACATTTTTTCGAATTTCGGGAGTTCCTTCCGTTTCCTTCCGTTTTCCGTCTTCCGGTCATTTTTTTCTTCCGTCTTCCGTTTTCCGAGTTCCGTGAAAAATTTTTTGTTCCGTTTTCCGTGTTCCGTCTTCCGTTGAAAAAGTATATTTCCGTCCTCCGTCTTCCGTCTTCCGTGATGTGAAATTTCATTTCCGCTCAACACTGCTCTAAACACAACTAAACTGGATCATGTTCTGGAAACTTCAACCTTTGACTTTCCCGCGTCTTTCTCCCATTCACTGAAGCTGCCAAAAGTCATGACAAAGGCTCCGTGAATATTGGAAATTGTCTCGAGTTCCGTTCCACATTCCCTCGTTGTCTTTCACTCCCTGCTTGATTCACTCACACATTCAAGCATCCGAGACAAAAAAAAAACAGAGTAAGAAGAAATAAGAAATGAGAAAAAAAAATGTTCCTTGTCAACAAAATGTCTTTAGTCTTCCTGGATACACTCGACTGATTTGCATGAGGAACTTGAAAAAATTTTTGAAAAGAATAAGAAAAATAACACATGTTATCGTGATAAACATAACGTCCAGAAGAAACCTAAATCAGGCATTCCGCAAAAATAGAAATCTGAAGAGAGGACCTGAGGCTTCTGCTTTCCTGTCATTCTGCATTCCCACCTTAGTCACCAGTAGTCTTCCGAGACTTCGAGTGATATCATAACCTCTATTTTCCCATAGTCCCGGTTTATAATAAGAGGGTAGTTAGCTCTAGTCCTTTTTTTTCTTCTCTTGTTTCTTGTTGTCTGAAAACATCTCGTTGTCTCCGATAACTAGTTCCCAGAAGTTCCGTGTTTACCTTCCTTGTTCTGATGCTTACTGACAACAGATAGTCTTGATAGTATAAAATCTCAGCCTTCTTGCTACGATTTTCACTACGGTTTTTGTTTTTCGTCAATTGTCTAGACTCCGTGAAAAGTTCTTATACTCAATATTTTTCAGTACATGGCCGCCGAAATCCCTTCGATGCTAGTGACAAGTGGTGATGAGGAATCCGTCGAGGTTGAAATGGATAAGGTACCATTTTCAGACATTTGAGAGTTTTCTTGTACCTGATACTGCAAGGTCATGAATGTAGTGTGCTCTGCAGAATACAAGAATGGTAGAGAGCACAAACAAGAAGAGAACACAAATTCATTTCTCGATTCTAGAATTTTCCAAAAACCACCTGTTCTAAAGATAGCTTTCACGTTTACGTAGGTGTCCGTCTGTTGACCAAAAAGATATTCCGCCACCTCTCCCCAATGGGAATTCTTCGATTCTCGCAATTGGTTCAGTTCACTGACTTTGGTTTCTTTCCTTGAAAACTCGATTCCCCATTCTTCTGGGCTTCGCTTTGATCTATGATTTCCTAAAGGAATAATCTGATAGAATTTGGGAAAATATGGGAAAATGACGTTTGAACAAACTCTGCTGATTTTCGCTTGGGTATGGGAATCTGTACATTGTGCATTTTGTCTATCATAAAGAATTCTAAATTTGCCTCAATTACTTGCCCCGCGTTTTCCGTTTCCCACCATTTATAGTTGTCATCTGCTTCTTCTTCTATTTTTCATCTGACGTCATCCGTGTTTTCATTTCCAGAAGAATATTTCCGTATCTCAAACCCATAAGTCAACTTTTTATATTTGTGTGTTCTGAACTGAATCCAAGACTCCAAAAAAACTTAACCCCACTTTCTCATTTCCTGCTCCCAAGAAAAATGCATTCTGTCACGTCTTCTTCCATTTTCACTTTTACTTCCTATACGGCGGAAACCCGCAAAAAAGAATAGGAGATGGATTCTTCCAGGCACGACTCTATTCGTTAGTCTTGAAAAACGACGGAGTTCGCGAAAGGCCCCTTTTTCAACGGGGGCACTTTGTAAGAAGCGGCCGAAACAGCAATAAATGTAAATGAATTGAATAGAAAAAAAAACGAAGAAGAAAGCTCAATGAGAAATGAAAGGGGGAGGTCGCGTCGTCAGCATCTAGACCCAGACTGCTCTCTCTACGTCACAGCTCAAAGTGAGAATCGAGGGGGTGAATGTTGAAAGGACGGAGAAACGAGACACAATTTTTTTCTATTGCTTCTCACTCCCATATCATCACACACAAGTTCTGATCATCTGTTCAAATGCTCCTGATATCCAGATGCTCTGAGGTTGTTGCTCTCGAAAGACCATGAGTCAGTTTCGCAGTTCTAATAGCCTCCGACATCCAGAATTTTCGGCTCTCTTCTAGTCTTCCGTATATATTTCCCATCATCAGCTATTCATATATTTATTTATCTTCTCTTTTTCTTGGACCGCCGCCTTACTCACTTAGGCACTGTTCTTTACCCTTTCATGAATAGGACCAGTTTTTTAGGAGTACCCAAGATGTACTCCCTTACTCAATTTAGAATACATTTTTTAGATCCTCCTTCTCTTTTTCCTATAGTTTTTTGTCAATTTACTCGATGAAAGAGAAGGTTTCCAGATGACCGAATCTTGGGCTGTTGTCTGTTTTGTTTTTTCATTCCCTGTCTCGACCCATTAATCCTCGAACTTCTTCTTTTTTCTTGGGACCACTTCCTTGTAGATGAGAAAATGAGGAAAACACTTGGGAGCAGGTTCTCTCTTCCCCGTGCTGCAAAAAACTAGCAGATTTCAGAGCAATCATATAATGGCCTCGAGCACACTCTATTCTCATTGACACACACTCTACTTACTATTGTTTCTGGGCAGTCCGCACGGCACCTGCTTCTCCTTTTTCAGGAATGACGTATTTTTTGGTGCTTTTGCTTTCTTTTCCCTCCTCCGAGCAAACATTTCCACTGTGTTTTTTTTTTGTCTCAACCGTGGGTGCTCTGCTTTATTTATAAACGTTAAGCTGACTTCATTCGTGTTTACTTTTTTGCGAGTTGAAGCACACATTTTGGTTTCTCCTAGAGAACATTTTCCCAAAAAACTGAAGCGGAAGTTTTTTGGAAAAGTTTGACAGAGTTGGTTTTTAAATTCCTAAATTTCGCGAAACGTTTGCATTTTTCATGAGTGTGACGATAGACGATTCTCTGGGGGCAACATTTTGAGGCGGCGGGACGGGATAACTTACGTTCTACAACCCACATCTTGAAACTTTGCATTTCAAATCAACATTCTCTCATTCCGGGAGTGGTTTCATATTCTGACTCATATTCTCATTTCATTTTCATCTTCTTCCTGTCATAAACCCTGTATTTCTGACCGCTTCCTCTTTTTTCTCTGCAAGGGATTTCCAAGAAATTCTCCAGAATTCGTATTCATCTTCTCGTCCACCGAAAAATTGGAGCATACCAGAAAATGTTCTTCCTTCCTGTCAGTCGCAGTCTTCCGTTTATTTTCATAATTCAATTTTTACTCAATGTGATTAATTAGATTCCATGACGTATCCTTTTCTTGCACCGGACAATAGACTCCAACAAAACAGACAGACTCTTCTATTCTGAACCTTCCCCTATTTTCAGATGGTTATTCATTGTGCTTCCCATCGTTCTTCAACAGCCAGTGCATTTCTGATGCCCGACTTCACGGAGAAGTCCATCACATTGGAGGATAAATACGAGTACACTGATTCCTTGGACTCAATGATCGGCATGGGAGCTTTCGGAGCAGTTTTCAAGGGAAACGTGAAAGATTCAAATAATCCGGTATGGAAATTCAATCCCCACTTTTTCTTTGGGCATGTGATGAATCCCATAGTTTCAGGTTGCAATCAAAAGAATGCTCAAAGTGCACGTAAAAGAAAGCGAGCTGAAGCTGATTAAGGAGCTTCACAGTGAATATTTGGTCGGTGTGTTAGACATTTGCAATTATGACGAATTCTTCTGCTGTCTCATCATGGAACTTTGCGATTGCGATCTCGACCATCATATGCGCAACATTTCGGAGAAAGGGAGACTGAATCCGTCGAACTTCAGGCACGTTCTGGTGTTCCTTAGATTCTTTGCATAATAAATTGAAGAAGGATAAGATTGAGATAACAAGTGGATTGTAAACATGTTTTGACTCTTGTAGAAAAAAACGGGAAGGAAAGAATAAGGAAGTTGTAGAAGAGTGTTTTCTTCCAGTTTCAAAACCAGAAATCACTCATCTCCAAGTTTTCAGACTTCTTCTGGACAACATTGCTCGTGGATACAAAGCTCTGTATGAGTTGAAGATTGTACATCGAGACATCAAACCACAAAACATTTTGATCACTTATACGGATGCATCCAAACAAATCGCCTGCGCCAGAATTACCGACTTTGGTGTGTTTTGTGTTTCAAATTGTTCCCCCAGCCCTTTCTTTGGCTTAATCGCATTCAAACGTTTTTCAGGAATTGCAAGAACTTTGGAAGATGAGGGAGAGGAGTTGTGCAATGTAGCCGGAACTTTCTATTACATGGCTCCCGAAGTCGGTGCCAACTTGTTGAAGACCTGTCAGTATGATTCCAAAGTGGACATGTGGAGCATTGGATGTCTTCTGTACCAATGCGTGACCGGGGAGGTGAGTTTTGTGGTTTCGTGTTGTTCTTTTTGTTCTCCTTCTGTTTGAAGTTTGACCAGAAGAACGAAGCGGTCCCCGGGGGAGCCTCCTCCGTAAAGTGGATGAACAAAAGCTCTGACGTAGATAACTTTATATTTCACTCGAACCTTTTTTGCAGGTCCCATTCGATGAGTGCAGTTTGTGCAAGCTCTTTCTCTATGTGGCCGGCGCCAACTTCGACGCCTACGACCCGCCTGAGTTACCCGTTGAGCTGAGTCAAGAGGTATCAGGGATCATTCAATCCCTTCTTCAACTCGATACCACTCAACGCTGCACGCCTACTCAATTCTACGACAAAGCAATCACTTATAGTCAACAAATATGCTAATTGGTTTTTGGGAATCGTAGTGTAAGAGAACTAAGTATTATCTCATATCTCGTCATGTAGAATTATCCATCTTACTATATTTGAAAAAAGAAAATATGCGTCGGGTCCTGAAATGGTTTCATACTATTCGAATTCCATCATTGTGTGAATAAAAATGTTTATATAGAATAAAAATTGGAAAAAAAGAGGAGATCATTTCACGAACGTATATCAAACTGAACGAAGAGTTGAGGGAAATGAAAATGAAACAAGGGGAACTGAAAAAAATTGAACACAATTTTCGTCAGCGAAGTTAGCGCTACAATAAAAAATAGTCACCGAAAACTTATTGAACTCAAAACCGTATTGAACGCTCTATCAACTAGATAAGATCGAAACTTCAATCAATCATTGTGTGGTTCTCATATTATCTTTCCCCTCTCTTTCTCTTTTCAACGAAGCCAAGTCTTTTGTTACCAGTTGCAATGGATCAAAAGTACGATTGTAAGTATGCGAAAACGACGGAATTGGGCTGCCCAATAGTCTCCATAATCCTTCGCGAGAGTTCATTTCTACGCACGACAAATATGGTGTGTTTTGGAGTAGGTAGTAGAAGTCGTCCGTCGATCTGATGTCACCGCCGACCAACTGACGGGTGCACGTTTCGAGGGATGCTCCATGAGCCACGATTAGAATGTTTCCTGAAAGAAAAGTATCATTAAACACTTCAAATGACAACATGTCATGTCATGTCAGAACATAACGACATGACAAAGGATCAGTTACTAGAAGTTTCTGTTTTGTTGCTTCGATTTTCAGATCAAAAGAGAATCACGAGAACTTGTCAAAATATCAGTGATCAATCATTTTTTCAGAGAAATTTTGATTCATAACATGAAAAACAAAACAAAAAACATTGAAAATATGAATACTGAGAAACTTCAAACATCAAAAATCGGTCAATAATCTCACCTTCTGGAACTTCGGCGAGTATCTTGTTCATTGATCCGAACGATCGTTGATAGTAGTCCACCAGAGTCTCATTCATTCGAAGTTCCTTGTCAGTCCAGCAAGGGACGTAATTCTCTTGAACGGGGTAGCCTGAACCAAAAGTGTCAACTTTCTTCTGTGTGTCATAACTCCTCACCTAGTTTTTTCAAATCCTTTGGCGGAATCCAACAAGGTTTTGCATATCGTGCCCATACCATCCACTCATAAAGTCCTGGCTCGACGGAGAATTGAAGTCTCTTGTCAAGGCCTGAACGATGTTTATTTCAAGTGATGTCAGTTGTCACATGCGGAAGGAACATTTTGAAACATGACACGTACCCATTCCTTTCAGAAGGCCAATTGTTGTCTGAATGCAGCGGAGAGCCGGAGAGCAAAATACATAGTTGATTTCGATTCCATTGTCACGTAGGGCTCGGCCTGAGAATTTTAAATTGGCAAAAATTGATATAAATCGATAAGGGATCAAGAGTCCTGCGTGGAACGGAATATACAGTTTTGAAAATCAGCAAAACTACTGTCGCAAGTTTTAGTGAACATCATTTCAAGTGGATGTGTGCTATTTTGGAGCGCGTTCAGAGATTCGAGTAGTTGCTCATGACATTTCATTATTTGTGAAAGTTTATGATTTTTCGTAAGTGAGCATATCGTAGTTGTATTTTTACCTGTCAGCTTTGACTGAAGATAACCAATTTCTGTCAGCGGTGTATCAGCAGCAAAACCTTGCCAACCATCTGGACGTTTCGGAAGAGTCCGTGGAAGATTGATGTCCAATGGGCGATATCTGTAATTAATCTCCAATCGTTCATTCTTTCATGGCTGTCTTCACCCACCTTCCTTTACTATCAAATGAGTTGATCCAAAGTCCAGATTTTCCAAATGCAAAATCACACCGTTCTCCGTGTCGGATTACGAAGACTCTCCGCTCTGGCATATTTCTATAATTTTGAAGTGAAGGAACAAAGTGAAATTGAACAGTATTGAAAGTGTATACATGTTATTCAAAGCCGATATTGAAATGAAATGGAATGCGAAATATGAAGGAGAAACAATAAAAGAGGATGCGCAAAGATAGAGATAGTATTGGTGGTAGAAGAGACCACGGAGAAGAGGATGGAAGAGAAAACAGTGTTGGTGAACCTGAATTCGGATGGTTGCGTGCCAATAACTTCAGCAACAAGCCGATTCAAACAACCAGTACACCCCACACCGCTCAGCCCAAACAATTGACAAACATCTCAAGGACGGTCAGTGAAAAAAAAGAGAAGCGTCGTTGCGCGTTAAGTATGAACAATGGATTGCAACGACAGAGATGCGATCAAAAACGTTTTCGACACTGATAAGAAACACATTTCATACTCTGTAACGAAATGGCAGAATAGTATAAAAGTAACGATGATTGTAAAGACGAAAACAGTGTCAATTTTTGAGTGAGAGAAGGAATTGGTTTGACCTCGCTGTTTGAAAAAGAATGAATGGGGCGTGGAACAGGAATCAAATTGGACGAATTCAACAAAAAACGTCTAACGAGCGCAACCTAATTGAGTTGAATTGTGAAAAGGTACTTTTCTATGTGTGTCAATCAAAAAACATCTCGCTCGAAAGGTGTCAATATTATATTGTGTATAGACGGATTTCAAACAATCTCAAAGTTTTCATATTCAATAAACTTGATTGATGGCTCGTCATATTCAAAATGAGTTCAAAAATACATTCCCAACTATTCTCGTCCGGATGGATATATAAAGCACTGACTGAGGAAACGGAAGAAAAGACAATGACGAGCGGTTGGTAGGCCGGGTTTTGTTTGCTGAAAGAATTCGAAAAACTCTAGTGTTGGTGCTCTACAGCCGCACCGCTTATAACAAATAACAAATAGTGAACAGCGCATAGGACACCGGTGTTCCATTTTCAGACAGCATGTGGTTTATATGCAACAAATAAAATCTTCATTTATCATGGCAAAACATGTCGATGACTTTGGACGAATTGAGGACACATTGGAAAACTGAACCCGTGGATGTGTGGGGATACGTACCCTTGACAAAAGAGTTGTTGAGGTGAAACCAGAAAACTAGAAAGATAATATGTGGAATGGAAAGAAATTATGAGAATTGAACTGAAACCGTACGAGAAAGTGTGGGAATCACGAGTTTCGAAAGAACTGGAATACAGAAAACTAAGGATAAGGATTTTCGTGAAGTCACTCTAGAACATGAAGTCATGATCCTGCCAGATCTCCCATGGAGCTCTCTTTTGATGGTGCACCCATGGAGCGTGGTTCTTCTCGACTGGGAGATTCAATGTGATTGTGCCTCCTTCCTCCAAGTGATCTCGGAAGTAGCGTCTGGAAATTACTTTGATTGAGCATATTTGATAACGACATTCGATAGTCTTTTTCAAGCAACTGCTATGTCACAGTGCATCTTCGGGTGAAGGGGGTTCGGTTTTTAATCAGATTTTGGTCGGCATGCGGTAAAAGTTGGAGCTTCAGAAAGTTCAATTCTGGCGCCGGTCAGAAAGTAGTCAGACCTTAGTTGTCATCATCTTTCGTCTTGTTCAAAATCAGACCAATTTCTAACCAAAAGTTGTCGGCGACACCCAAGTAGCTTCTTTAGAGCGGCAAGAGCTCACTTTCCGTAATTAGTTTTGGCTAGCTCTCTAATGTTTTTCTCAGAATAGCCTGAGGCAAACTCTCTCGAGTATAGAAGTCCACAGCGTGTGAGAAACTTTGAAAAACCTGAGAAAACCTTCTAATACTCACCCAGAAATCGAAGCAACGAACACGCAGGGAATATCCGCACGGTCCAACGACTCATCGGGAATCATGTTCACGTAGTGCTGATGACGAAGGCCGAACTCTAAAAATTCACATGATGTTTGAAATAAATCTGACAAAAACAAACCTCTGTTCTCCGAATCGGTGACCATGACGACAGACGCACCGGCCTTCTCTGCATTCAGCGCTTTCTGGGTGAACGAACATTCTCTGAAACGGGGATAAGCCATTTTGAAAAGAAAACTGATTGAATGAGATACCCTCTCTCCATGAGAATGACTGTTGGCGCGAAGATCTTGTTGAGAAGGGGCTCGCACCCGTGAATCGGGTCGGCAAGGACCATATCCATGTTCTAAAAGTTGAATGATGTCGGAGCATGGAACAACAGAAAGGGTAAGATAGGCACAATTTCTCGACTGTGTAGTTCTGCACTCTCACCCACTTATTGATTTTTTAACGGGACACTCGGAATGGCCCGAGCAATCTGTTGCAATCTGATTTCTGCTAAAAAATTCTACCAACCTTCATAGTTTTGTTCGCCCCGTCTGGGAAATGGGTTCCGAGCATGAAGGCGTGCTTCATCTGATATGTATAGGCCAACATGTATGGCTCCGTGACTGTGAACAGGTAGTTATCTTGATTTTCTGTAATTAAAATCCATTTTCCAAATTGAAACACCAATTAAGTAATTACTCACCGACTTCCTCATATTCCCGTGGAACTTTGGCTATGATAAATTCAATGAATAGCATAGAGCAGAAAATCGACCACCCGTGTGGTCTCATTTTTCCCGCGAATAATGATTATGAGAGGAGAAACCATGCGTTGACCAACGAGAGTAGTGCATTGTATGGCCGGTGGTGCAAACACAGCCACGACACATTGCACACAACGCCTCTCGCATCGTGGGCAAGGCGAGAAAGGCGTCGTTCTGTTGCCAACGACTACAAATTAGATTTGTTATGTTTGATTCTTCTAGTTGAATTCAGAAGAAGAAAAAATAATTGGAAAACTGGGAAAATATTATATTCAGACTGGCAGAGGGACTATATCTGGTTGGTTTTTGGTTCTTCGACGAACACATAGAAGAACCATCATGTGGGGAATAATATAGACAAATTGGTTCATCTGAAAAAGTTTTCGAAGCATAGTTTATTCACGGGCAAATATATGAAATTTTCAGAAAAATCTTGAGATCAGTTAGTATTTTTCCTCGTCCAAAGCACCTCGCATTGTGTTCATGATGCGATTCTCGGTCTTTATCGTTTGTGCAATCACGCAAAGCTTTTTGCTCTGTTTTGAAGATGTTGGGAGAGTTGGGAAGAAAGGATACTTATTGACGTGTTGCAACTGAAATCGTTGTTTTTGATTGAGAACTTGGTCCGTTTTTTACCTGAGCTTTATTGCAGAGACTTCTTTCTTTCTCATCAAGAATTGGAATTGGTTTGTCTTGACGGCAGAGATTGTAGACTGGGCGGTCTAGAGGATCATTTCTGGAAATGTGAAGTTTTATTTTCGACTGAAAAAGTATGAAAACTAACGGATCTCCTGAATTGACATGGTCGATCAATGGAACAGTGCCGATAACAACCGGAATACTCAAATCGATCACGTCCATTCCATTGGATCTCACTTTGATTGCGAATGTATATGTAATCGCCAGGATTCTTTGCATGTTAGATGACGAGGAGATTGATTGTCGTGACTTTTGGCTTGTAAGAGACAATCGTCCAAGTTGCGATTTGCGTCGAAGCTGGAACTTGTTTCCGTCCAGCTGTCCGGACCGGAAGAGTATCGGAAGCGGTGTAGATGGAGCAGTGCAAGGGATATGAACTTTCTTGTCGATTTTGTTGACGCAGCCTTCCTCGATGTACATTGCCATTAAGTCTTCTTGGATCAAGTGGTTGTCGACAGTTGCATTCTGAATGGATACCAAGTTGATCATTTGTCAGAATCTCGATCCAACAGCACCCCCTCTCTCACTTCCAACAGTAGGATCTCGAAATTTTTTCACATGAACCACACTCCCGTGATCTCACCTCCACATTCTCCTCTACATCATTCCCAAATCGAGTGTTTCTCATCAGGCAAACCGACACCTTCTCGATTCTCCGGTCACTTTTGTTTTCGATTTTCCCTGTAAGAAAACAAAGATCGAGACAAAGAAGGGATGTGTATAAATACCAATGAACGCGATGGCTTCGCCACAAACAAATGCGCTTCTTTCAAAGGTCAGGTGAAGTCTGATATGACCGCCAGTGCAAGCAAACCAACCAAACTTGCGCTGCTCGAATTCGGTCTTTGGTTCGAACCATGTCTTTGAGATCTTATTCAGGTCCAATGACTCGAGTACAGTGATCCCACGGACAGCTTTCACAAGACTGGGAGTTCCGGCTGAAAAGGATCTTTGAATAAAACGAAAAAAAAAGAGAATCGTTACCTGCTGTTCGGTATTCCATGGTGCACTGAATCACATATTGTATGTGTCCCTTGGAGCTGTAAACAGACGTGGGGAGCTGGTCAGGGAGGGTTTCCTGTAAAAACGAAAACTTAGATTCAGACATCGTCGATTATAAAAATACCTCGATGGCTATGGAATACTCGGGTTGGGAAACAACCACGGGCTGAGAGATCGCATTCGAGAACTTTTTCATGTAGGTCATATTTTCCTGGAGAAGTTCATCTTTCTGGAAATACAACAGCAATCGGAATGTCTAGCGCCTCTGAATTCTACCTTTCCTTTACAGTGGATTTTGCCGTACCCGTGGAAAAGAATACGAAGTGCGGTGATCTCAATAGTTCCCTCCGAGACTTTGAGGTTCAGTTTGCCTTGTATGGTATCACCCCAACTGTAGCATGCATCTTTTTTTGAAAGCTCCAGCATGCATTCCAGAAGGTTTTCTTCACATGATAACTGTGGCTGGAATGTCGAGTAATGATACTAGATATATTAGTGATATGACTCAATATTTGCAACTTCAGAAAAAAATCTGACCATGAAGACCGACGACTACTACTGGAAAGCTTACCGTATTCAGCATCGCAGCCACAACCAAGTTTCGAAAGAGTCTTGCAGACTTCTGAATGTGACTAATATCCAGCTGAGCAAAAAAATAAGGGAGCTCTTACGGACTCCTCTCATGTGTGTGTGTGTCATGCACCTTGGGATTTGTGACAAATAAGTTCCGGTGATTATATGTGGAGCGGACGGGGAGTAGAGCGCTGGTCCAGCTATTGTGGTCCAAATCGGAAGTGGCCACTCTCGTGAAATAAATGACTGATTCAGATGTGAGAAGAATGGTTACAACGTTACCATGAGAGATCGGAGACACCACAATGATCATACTTCCTGTACTCTAAGAAGCGAAATGCGGACTTGGGTGACTTTTGAGCTACTCGAGTCGATGATTTGTTTCATGCGGACTCATATGACCCAGTTATTATCCAGAAACGTATGTCTCGCATGTGTCAATCAAGGAAACTCCCACAAGTAATAGCAACAAGGGACACTGTAAGAAAAGGACAAAACTGATAGTACACAAATCTATTGGAGAAACAGAGACACAGGTTTACCAATTTTTATGGCCCTTTCAGGGCGATGATAGTCGATAAGGACTACAAGATAACAAGCAGAACACATGTTGTTAAACTAGTGCTAATGACAGGAAGTTGCCAATGGAGCCGGTTTATGAGACGATTCCAACAAAATGGTTTAGGAGGAGGTGAGTGATATACTGATTTCAAAAAACGAGTTCAACGAGGAGATTTCTTGCCTTTTCCAGTTGAGCTTAGACTCAAAGTCTGGACCAAGTTAAAAACGACCCCGTAGATTGAGACACTGAGATCCCAACCTCCAATATGCTCATTCCTGTGGAATTCTGAGTTCTGAAAGTTTCCTTTCAGTCAAGACAATCTTGGAAAGACTCTAGGACCTTACAACTCGTAAGCACATCTCAGAGTTTGGATTCACATTCTCATTTTCTGGGGACAATTTTCGTTTTGTCCATATAATGAAAAAAGTTCAGTGTTTAAAAATCTCCTCGTTCACAATATCACAATTCTCAATTCCTGATTCGAAGTTATACTAACTTTTGACCAAGTTCGTTGACGATCTGAGAACCAAGTCGTTCGCTTGCTCTCCGTCATTCCGTTTCTTTTCGTTTTATTCCCCCGCTATAAAAATCGTACTTCAAAAAAGAGAGAAAAAACGACGGATAGAGTTTTGAAACGCAAATGGAACGCACACCCGAGTGTTTGATTCCATATCAAGCCGCTTTCTCGCTCATTCTCTTCTTCCTCCAACACAGCGGGTCTCAGAACAAAAAGCCGACGGAGACAGAGAGTCTTTTATGGGAAGGGATGGGAGGTCATCACCTACACCGCTTATCTTCCCCTTATTTGCACAACCTCGTCCGTGCGTCAACTATCTTGCTCAGGTTGTCTCTCGGAGACCGCGGCCAACACTCCCAATTCATCTGATCCCCTTCATCTTTTTGCTGGTCTTCGTCTTTTCAAGTTTCATCTTTTTCAACCACCCAGCCAAGTAAACCTCTCCATCCGAGGCTTTTCGGTCTACTGATTGCCTAATTCACTAATCAAATCTGTTCCTAAGGGATTTTCTCTTTCATCTGCCAGCGCCCACTTTCCATTTTACCGTATTATGCAACTTCACTTCCAACCTATCCAAATCGTTTTTCTTAAGTGCAAACAGGGCTACAGATGTGGCGGTTAGAACGGGTCAGACGAGGACGACCTACTTTTCCGCTTCAATTTGCAACTAGTACTTCCGCACACGCCACGCTCTTTTTCTTCTCGTACCTTCTTGTATTTCATCATTAGCCTCACACCTTGGATCTTGTGTTTTTTTGCTTCTGGGCGTCTCTCAAGTTACTAAGTTTCATGTTGTAATTTCTGTGAAAATAGATTGAATTTTAAGAAAATGGACAACCCCTTTCTATTAACAAAAATTATTTTTCTATAACATGGTGCACCAATCAAACCTTCATTAAGCCGCTTTCTCACTAACCATACTTTAGAAACAATGCTGCTCGAAAGTATATCGACTTCGATGATTTTTAGCGTTAGTTGATCAATTTTGAGCTGTTGAAAAGGCGATTCTCAATGACCCAATTTTTTAGAAAGTGTGGACGTATGAAGCAATTGGAAATCTTCATTTCGTAGTTGACAGTTTTTCTTAGGCATCTTTCAAGTTCAGTTAATTTCAGTTCATGTTTCGAACATTTTTTTTTTATCGGGTGATTTGAATTCCCTCTTTCACGAAATATCGTGAATGATTCCCGAAATATCAGCTGTGACGTTTCCCATGTTTGGTCCACTCGAACAGCCAACTCACAGGTCAAACAGTCGGTTTTTTCGAACGCTGAACCTGTGTTTTGTTTTTTTTGTTTGCCAATTCTCCCCCTTGTGTGACTCATAATCTTGTCCGGTCAAAAGGTAGAACATCATTCAAAAAAAAAGACAAGGACCTGCTTTATTTGACTAGATCGTTGGACGTCGAATCATTTTTCTAACGGAATGTTTCAAATCAAGTCGTTCTCCCTTCTCTTTTTCGTGGAAAACATGATCATCTTCTCATCAGACTCCAGTTTTTTACATATCAGATGGCTGGACGGGGGAAGAAGCTGTAGGCAACAAAACGATTCGATTTCTTATAGAATTCTGACATTCTTATCACATTATCGATTGTGGATTCACTCACGGTCGTTTTTTTTTCTGTTCTCATCCTCCTTCGTGATGTTCTTTTCCACTAGTGAATAAATATTCCGATCATATGGTTGAGTGAATGATTGAATGATGCCCTACATTTTTGAGAGAGGTCCCCGCCTCTACACAGTTGTTTCTCAAAGACGTTCGGGACAAGTTTGGAAGTGACGAAGTGAGAAGTAAATGACCAGTTTCGTAGGCGCGCTCAGTTCTGCCAGTTTTCACCAGACTTTGAATAGGAGTCGAAATGCCTCGAAGGCTTCAATCAAAACTCGGACACGATCGTTGTCGAGAAAACGACGGGATGAGACGACAAGTCTCCGGTGAGAATTGGCGAATCCTACCCGTTCGGCACGCCGAACGACGAAGAAACATGTCTCAATCCGCTTTTATGAAACGAATTCAAAAACGGATCACCATTCTCCACCTTTTCTCCAAATCCTCGCGCCAATCCGTCCATTATACACTGTAAAACGACTCATCTGTCGCGCACACTGCCTGCTGCTAGTAGTCCGCTTTCCTTTTTGACCTCTAGTACTCTTAATATACGGTCAGTTTTGCATATATATATATCCTCTCCTCGCATCTCATCTACCTCGTCCTCATCTCCGTCGTTTCTTTTTTCGCCTCTCCTCTTGCCATATGGCAATCTCAGCATTTGACCCTTTTTCCGCGCGTCCTAATCATTAGTCATCTGCTCGTTTTCCGCCACTGCAGCCCTTGTTCTTTCCTATCATCAGGATGTTTACACTAACAACATCTTCTTATTCTTTTTGGAACGTGGCGCGCTCGGCCGACCACATTATTCATCTTCGTTCTACCAATGTTTTCTGTTTTCTGTCGTTGTAAACTTGGCAAACACGCACCTTTTTGTTTTAAACTAGTACAGGTAAAGCTAGGCGGTATCCGTCTGAATATTTTGCCCAGAAATAGTACGTCATCCGTCAATCATAACGATATCATAAGATGGTATCTTCAGACCATATCCCTTCCGATTGGCGGTTTTTTTGAGTTACAATCTTAATTATCATCATGAATCACTTCAGATACGCAGTCCTTTCCATGTTATGCCATATTTGAACATTCGATTACGCAAGCTTATCTAGGACATCTTTGCGGATAGAATATTTCCACATTTGAGATGTTTTCTGATCATTCAGACGATATCCTTTCATTTTCTTCTGATTTTTCCTTCTTTCCCTTCTTCAATTTGCATGTTTAATCTTTCTTCCCTTCTGTCGTTTTTAATACCACAATTTACATGCAAATCTTATTTTAACGTTTCCAAACAATTCTGCTCATGGTAGTTTTAATAAGATTCGAATCTTGAGGTTTTGAGTCTGAGCGTTGTTTCAACTGAGACATCAGAATCATTGGAGCCGTTCACATCAACTGGTTGTTTGTGTTTTACGTGTTTGAATCCATCAATCAACCGTCATAATATTATAGATGTGAGACGACGTGTTGATTCCATTCTTCTCCGACAACCAACTGCTAATTGTTTGGCCCCCCACACACAGACACTTCGAAAGCGTCAATTAGAGTTAGAAGATGTCTTCGGTCACATCCTCCCTCATGCACTAATCAACATATTTAGAGGTTAAACCTCCGTTCGCCCTCTCCCGCTTTTTCCCACAATGCGGAGGAGGGACGGTTTTATGTTTGCTAATTATTGAGCGGCTCATTTGGTGCAAGGGTGTGGTCTTGTTGTTGTTGGTCCCCGTATGGCACCTCCCGTCAAATTATGACCTTCCACTCTTAACCGCCTAGCACCAATAACTTACCGGTCATTAATGTGTGCTTTCATCTTTACCTTCAAAACTGTTGTATGTTCATAGACCTTTTGAGTCAGCTCAAGTTTTTGTTGTAAACGTCCCACTTTGATGTAAATTTTGTGACTTAACAGGGGAATGGTGTGAGATTCCAATATGTGAATACCATTAGAAAGTGGATTTTCGTTTATGTAAAAACTGTTGCTGACCTTCAGACGACAATGTATGAAATTTTGAAGTTCGTTTGTCTGTATTTCCAACGACAGCAATTTTTGGAAACGTGATAATACGTTTGAGAACTTGTTCTTTCCAATGGTACCCATCACATATTAAAACCTCATTGACAAATTCAGACAATTCGCTGACGAAATTGGTCAAAAGTATGACGAAACTATGGAAATTTTGATAAACTTACTTCCAGGTACTTCCTCGTTCTCGTTCCCTTTTCTTGTTTGTTGTCTATTTTCGGAATTGAAAACAGTCCCATTAACGTTCTCTCCCTCAAGTTTGCTGGAGAAGAAGATACTTGTGTAATGAAAAATTTCGAAGCACTTTTTTGTTTTCATCTCAAGTTTTATTCTCTAGTTTTTCCCCCATTTCCATGAAAACCAAGTTTCACATTGTTTGGAAGACAAGTGTCATTGCCAACAATGGTCAAGAACACTGTCAAGAATAAGATCACAGACAAACCACTTATTTTCCATTTCCGCCAAAACCAAGACCACCTTGCCCTCCTCAGTGTTCGCCCCATCTCAATTCCGATTTCTCACTCTCTTATCGCTTTCAACGACACTTGAATTCTGACACATGAGAAGCTCTTCAGGTAGTCCAACCATTCAAGGGTCTCGCCTTGTTCTCGAGTCATTTTTTCTTTCGCTTCTTGGGAGGAAACGGCTGCTTCTGTTCTGTTTCGCATGGCGTATCACTCCATCCGCACTGTATTTTTTCGCATGTGCGCGCGGACGGGCGCGTGGGGCAAGCGTCAATGTCTTGTATGTGTGTCAATGTTGTCAAAGATCCAGAGACTAAAGCCTTAGTCGATGCCCCGAGAACACGTCCTGTCTTTGGGTTGTGTAATGGCAAGCTCATCGGTCCGCGCGGAAGAGGATGATGCGATGTGTCAAGTACCAGTCCTAGACACTCTTTTCTTCCCTTTCTAGCTGATATTTCATTTTTTGTCTTCATGAAGAAGAACTGAGAAAGTGAGGAAAACAAACAATTTCTTGAAACTAAACATTTTGTTCCTCCTCCTCCTCTTCTCATTCTTCTCATTTTCATTTCTCTCCCCTCGTTTTTATTCAGTTTCATTGTCATCCAGAGACTTTTCCGTAAACTGTGCGAAACGGCTAATTATGCGACACAGATCGGAAAATCACTGAGAAAAGACGGTCATATAATAAAAACTGCAAACATCTATTATTCTCTTCATTCGCATTCTTTTTTGTTTTTCCTTCTTATTTTCCTCACCTCAGATTCTGGTTTCCGTTGGAATAATGAGAATGAAAATAATCAAATGACCGTTTGTACTGTGGAAGAAAAAATCACGAGTAATGAGTGACACCGGAATTTCTGTCTCGGCATGTGTTTGATTTTTAAAGGTCTCAACATTCCTAGCGTGTTTCTTGTAAACCCAGTCCCCAGCTTTTTCCAACAACCTCAATAGGTCCCTGAAAGAAAGCTTAAAACTCATTTTTATGCGTGCTTGAAAAAGTAGTATTCCACTTGAAGCCTTTCCGTTTCCAATTTAAGCCCCTCCATCATCGCGTCAAATATCAGAATGTCGTGTTTCCAATTAGTAGTCGTTATTTTTTCCTAGGCTCTTCCGAATACAACGTGTCAAAGACATCCCATTTGAGTACTCGGTGAAGTTCCAATAAAGAAAGTCATGTCGAGAAGAGGGAACAAGAGATGCAGGTAGCATATTCCTTCAAAAAGTGAAATCTTCTGCTTCTTTGTCGTCTTCATCGTTTTTTTTCCTCCGCGCTCTTCCTTCTCGACATTATTATGTACACCTTCTGCAAATTACTTTGTTTCTCTTGTTGTCGCTTCTTTTTAGTGTGTTTTTTCCGTGTTTCATTGGTAGCGCAGTAGACGACGTCCGGAAATTCCCGGTTTATGCATTCTTACTGTTTGTCTATTCCGGAAATAAGATTTTCTGAAGTCCCGTAATTTCAGAAAAATGAAACATGTTAATGTTTTCACCAGGCGTGCTCGGTTTCCGATAACGGATTTCGATGTTCTACGGTTAAACAAAAACGTAGCATTTATTGTTTTCAAGTTGAAAGATATATATTGCTCAGGAAGTTTATTTATTGAAATGAGATTTCTGGGAAGAAAATTGGAAAAGCATAATTCTGGTAAATACTTTTTTGGAAGCCGAAGATTTTTGATGTTCTCATACCAGTTGATTTTGTTTTCTCCCTGTAAAACTAAACTTATCCAATACTATAACTGCCGAACTTTTTGTAACGTACTTCAATGCCACCAATCTCATTTCATTTCGCTTCCGAAACGCTTCCGACTTCACTCTGCCATCGGTCCGAGCTGTCCACTTTTATTTGCTTTTTCTTTATGTGCAATAGTGTGTGAGTCTTGCCCTCTAGTATTTTACTTTTTACCAAGAAGGGCTTTTGGAAAGATGATATTAATTTCAGTTGGCAACACAGAAAGAAGACCGAGACTTTGAGAAGATAGAGAAGGACACGTCGGATTCCCCAAAGGAATCGTACTTCTTCCTCAAAATATATTCTCTCCCTCACTTTTTTTTCTCCTTCCCACCAACCAATAAAAAGAGGTTGTATACGTTTAACACGCTAAAAACGGACGAACAAAAAGCCATTTGTTTCTGTCATCTCATCGTCCAGCGATTCGTGCTTCTGAAGCTGCCTCTAGTGTTTTGCATCCTCCAAAAGGATGAAGCTCAAAAATTGCTTTTTTCAAGTGGTCACTTTTTTGTTAGCTGCCACCCATAGATGTTGCTCACTTGAATAATCTTTTGAGATTCCAACCTCCAGATGGATTTTTCTCAGTAAGATAACTGAAGTTGAGCCATTTTCTCAAAACACCTCAGGTACTCTCTAGTATGCCAAGTGTTTCGTTCCTGAGTTGTAAAGTCCCGATTACTGTTGTTCATCCCACAAATTTGTATGACGCTTGGTTGAGCCTCGCTAACTTGGTTAGCCCTCTCAGAAGCCTTGTCTCATTTACACTTTATTCATGAACTCATTTGTGACCGTTTCATCCCGAAAGTCAAGTGCTCATCCTTATCCTTTGATCTCGTGCTCGGTGTTCAAAATCGCACTTGGTTGAGTTCGCCGACGCGATCGCCGTGTGTATACATTTTTTGGGCTGTTTTCTTTTCACTTCTCATCCCCCGTTACCTTTCTTCGTTTTCGTTTTGGGTCATCTCATTTCATTAGCAAACAGCACGCTTGTTGTTACGCTTAATGTATATGTACTTTACTGTAATCCTATCTTCTTACATTTTTTCACTAATCTCATCGAGAAAGTCAGGAAAAGAAACTGAGGGAATACCAGAGAGAAACGTCAAAAAGGAGCGTGATTCCCTATTCCACTCATCTTCTTCGCGCTTCCTCAATATGAAAAGGAGTGTGAGGATGAGACGGATTCATTTCCGTCCACACGAACAACCGGCCCATAATTTAACTTGAGGTCGCTTGACAGTCAGGGGAAGACAAAAACGTTGACTCAGAGGGGGGTCTTCTTTCTTTTCTTAGGTTTTTAGAGAATCCGCTTAGACAGATGTCATTCCTATCATTTGGCGTTTTGTCGTAGTGGCATATTCTTTTAGCTATGGATGATGATGATCACCTGGAACTTGCTTCTAATCTTACTTTAATGACAATCAGGTAAGGTTTTCGTGATTTTCCAAGAAAAGTGTAGAAAGGATAAGAACGGTTCAAGCTCCAAAATAGCTAGAATCTCAATTTTTCATAATATTTGATTAAATAATGTTAGAACATTTTGAATCTGTCGACAACGTCAGTTGGTGTAATTTAGCATTATCCTCCTGAAAACCCGAAGTTTTTGAGTTTTCGAAAGCTTTCACAAAATTGGGATTCTATTCATCTCCCCCAGCGTATCATTTTATATAGCAGAACTGGAATACCCAGCTGGAGTCAGTTTCGAGAATACCCGATTCCGATGTCAACAGTTTTTCTTCAAACATTCGAAAATCAGGTCTTGTGAACTTGACTTCCGGACCATGTGATACGAAAGTTCTTCCGTTCTATGTCGTGTAGTTAAGACCGGATGTACTTCGAGATCAACTCTTCACTTGTCACGACTCGAAATAGAATTCGAATAGTTTGAACCCGAAGAACTCGAGAACTCAGCAAAAGATTAAGTCCGTCGTCGCAGCTTCCTGTTGAATATTTCACCAGTAACAAATGGGAAGACGAGTGTTGCTCCTCAATTCCACCCGTTTGGCAACCATTACTCTCCTCCTCAACCCGTCCCCTTTTTCGTCCCCATTTCTTCTCCCGTTTTCCTCACTCTCTTATGACAAACGGGTCGTCATGCAGAAATGCCTTTTTTGGTACCTGCTTGTTCCTATTCTCGACCGACCAATTATTCAACGCATGTATTCGAGGTTACTCTATTCTGTGCCAAGCATTCTCCACCTCTTACCTCGAAACCTTCTCATTTCTGTTCCACTTGTGTCTGTACAAGGTTTTTGAAACGACGAAGACACAACAGATGGAACAGTGAACGACGGAAGACTAGGATAGAGAGAGAGGAGGCTGATTCTGATTCAGTCACTTACCCGCTTTTTTATCACTCCTATACGACGACCAGCTAATATGTTGCTATTTTCTGGACTGGTTCCTCAACCTGTTACATCATTTTATCCCATTTCTTTTCTCATTTCCTTCCCTCCTTCTCGTCACTACCTTCATCTCAAGATTCTTGGAATCTGAATCTGCCTATTCCAAGACAACAAAAAATAAAAGATATATGTGTTTTTTTGTCTCTCCTTCCACAAACTTTCTTCAAGTCCACTTGATGAATTCATAAGATTAGATTCTCCGCGGAAAATGAGAGGAAGACGCAAAAATAGAAAGTTCTCTTGATCAAGTTTGGGTTTCCTATTGTATCGAAAGAGAATTGTGTTGAAAATTCAGACAAGTATGTTTTTCCTAGTACCTGAACTATAAGAGTAAATAGATGAACCTGATTTCATTGAGAGTAAACTACGTTTGTGAAATTGATCAGAGGTAATCTTTGTGTTCGCAAAATTAGAACTTGAGTAAATATTCGGAAAAATACTGTAGTGGAGTACTGGAAGATCAAGAAGGAAATCGGCGCGATTGTCTAGTTTCTCATCGAAAACAGGTGAGAAATCGCGAGTACGTGAAACATGCTAGCCCGCACACTTTTCTGCCTATCTCATCCATTCTTTTCCGAACAGAATATAATAGCGAATAAATTTTATTGGGCCTGGCGGTGGTCGACTGCGGTTGGGCTAGCCACTAGCCACCCTTCATCCACTGCCTGACCTCTATTTGAGAAGAGTTGATGTCCAGTCCGGCGCTCTCATAGTTTTGACGTCGTCATTTCAAGTGTTCTTGTCGGCTATTTACAATTGTCGTCGACCAACGGCATATTCAGTATTCTCCCTAATACATAGTCTCTTCTGAAATCGTCCAGCTCATGAAATGCCCCATCGCAAGTCGCGACGACTTCTGAAGAAGTAAGTTTTTGTAGAGGAAAAGATACACACACAGACACTATTGTTGCTTGACTGACCCACTTCGATTCACTATCACATCCTCTTTTTGATCCACGACAAGGAGTGTGTGTGACCATTCGTTTTCGACATTCAAAATATTTCCAGTTCCGGCAGATGGCTATAAAATGACACATGTGGTCGGTTTGACTCTGATCGGACCAAAATGTTTTTAATTGGGCCATTGACTGTCTGAGATTTTTGCAGATTAGTAGTGTAAGGTTTTTATCAAAACCAGGAAATAGTTTCAGCCGAATCTGGAGAATTTGCTTTCATTTTTGTCAAAAGTGAAATCGTTTTTGTTGTTGGTCCCAATCCTAGTTCTACACTCATTTATCTTTCAATCGTCTTTTCGATTTTCAATTTCTCCTCTAGAGCGCACGAAAATCGAACCATCAATCCCTCCCTTATTTCCCCATTAAAATACCGTACCAATATAAAAACCCAAACACAAGCAAAACAATTCAGCCATTGCCTCGTCTCTCAATAATTTGTTACACAAACTTTGGAAATTTTCCTTATTATCGTGAAGTACGTCGCCAAGCAGTCTCCCGTCGCTATCTCTTGATCGTGACTGTTTTCACTTTAATGATACAGCTAACCTACTGACCATAAAAAGTTGGAGGAAAGGTACCGCCAGACCATTCCAAACTCGCTACTTCAAGGCTGTCATGTCTTGAAGTATCGAAGAAGTACACTTTTGGTGTGTCAAAAGTAAGCGGAAGGCTTTGTTTCACACAACGTCCTCTTCGACACTCTCAAAACCAAACGATACCAGCAGCATAAGGAGAAAAGGACGGCGACGTCCCTCTTCTGTGTCCTATCGTCTTATTCAATCTTCGTGTGCTTTCCCTCCATTACTCCGTCCCTTGTCTTGTTCCCTCACGTCGACTATTGGTAGTCAGTGTCGTACAGTTATTCTGACACTGAAAACTACCTGAAACTCTTTCTCACTTTTCTCATGTTGCCATGTTATTCTGGCCAACCGTCTGAATGACCATAAGAATATGCGTAGGGCCAAGCTTTCACCGCCAACTTTCGGTAATTATATCGGCATGTCTCATTGACTCATTTTTTTCTTCTTCCCTGTCCTTAGTTTTTTCTATATGTTCCAATTTTTGTACGGATTTTTGAAAAAATATCTATACCTAACTCGACCAAATCAAGAAAGAAATTTTCAAAGTTAATTTCACCCTCTGCACTACGCAAATGTGAAGGGTGCTTGAGATTGTGGCTATCCATCAACCCTCGGTTTTTTCTCCCTCCTTTCACTCAACTTGATTAGACTTCGTGCAGTACACCAACATGCTAAAACCTTCGACACAATTTACGGGAGATGAGGGGGTCCCTTTACTTCTTTTGTCCTTTCTTTTCTTCTCGCTAACTTTCACTTTTGGGTATTCTATTATTGTGGGGACGACATCTAATTGGGGGCTCATCTTCCATTTTCTCCCGCATCTGCTCTTCCTAATGAACAGATGACGTTATCCTGATAGACACGCACAGGTATCGTCTTGCCATTCTTTTCTTCAGTTTCCTCCTAACAATTTCTACTTTCCCATAGATCCTTTCATGTAGACTTGTTTTGCATTTTCATTTTGCGGTTCACTGATATCGCAACAAAATTAGAATAGCCTGAAGATAGCAGCTTTTAAAATCGAAATGAAAATCACATCTTCTATTCTTTCTATCTCTCACTTTCTCTATTGCCGAATTCCGATCCAACATTAGCATTTCTCTCTCATCAAATTCACACTTTTCCTTCATCACCAATCACCAAAAATTTATATTGTCTTTTGTTTCAGCGCACAGGGTGCTTGTGACTGGGAACAGTGTCTGCTGATGGGCTCCGGCGAGCCGATACGTGCTCGCGCGGTGGTCTCATCGTCACAGAAGCCACGCAAACCACGACAGGAGATATCGGCGTGTCTAAAATGGCTCGTCTTCAGTCTCAACTCAATTGTCTTCGTAAGTCAAAGTTGTGATGCACTCTTTCCGAGTCGTATCCGGAATTGAAACTAAGAATTTGGGATGGAGTAAGAGAAGGGAAAAGAGGGTGACTACTTCAATTTTCGAACTGCCACTTTGCATACTTAATTTCAAGTCGTTAGAGTTGAGAAGAACAATGACATTGTCATTGTTAAGTAAAGAGAGACCAGAAATCTGAGAAGGAATTTTATATGCACCTGTTTGATGAGGAGATGGCATGAAAACCACCTTGACCAGACCATCTGCCCGAATTCTTTACCAAACAAAGCCGCCAGAAGGCAAAGGATTGGTTTTTCAAAAAAGAGGGAAGAGGGGAAAACTCATTGGATTGTGGCAGATGTCCTTTCTAGTCTTATGTTCTTCTCTCATTGATGAGAGAAAGAGCGGGGGATTTTGTTTCTGAACAAAAGTCGGTGGGGGCTATTAGCGATGGGTCATTTACCCGATCCGACACACCACCACCCAGAGAGGCGCGGTTACAGCCCAGTGACTCCGGTAAAGTTGTTGGGAAGGGAAAGACTCCCTAATTTTCTAATAGCATTTGGATTAAGATCTACATTTACCATTAAACTTGGACTTGGAATCTCATTGGGAAATTTGAACTGGGAACATAAAGATTCGGAACATGAGGGACTGTTCAGAGGATTATGAGGTTCAAGAAAATCCAGCATTTTAATTTGAGGATGTCAAGGTTCTTGAGGTTAAGTGATCTGCTTACTTCTTACTCTGAATAGAAGGTAATTGTTGAATAAGTCATAAGTTGTAAGCCAATTACTTTTTCATTCTGCCATCGCGTTCGCTCTTAGAGGAAACCACTCAAATTCATAAGTGCGTTAGGCTTCACCTCCCTCTCATAGAACCCCTCTCATCCAAATTGCCTTTTCGGTGTTTGTGCATTTCCTGCTGAATGTTAATTGAGGATGACCTTTCTTCTCACGAGCTCCTAATTTGCATTAAGGCAACATTTTCGTCCAAGTCTCCCGCCTTTTTCATGGTCTACTGGATAAGGAGGGGGATCAAAAACAATCAATTACGGTACCTTTGACAATATATTGAAATTGAGAAATCAGAGTTCTTTGACGGCGTTGAAGGCAACTGCTGTTTGGAAAAAATGAGGGAAAAATCAAATTATGGGAATTCAAGTAGGTCATTACCAAAAAATAAAAACCAAACTTTTTCAGCTTGCTGGAGTGGCGATCCTGGCGCTTGGAGTTTATCTGTTCATCAAAGATTTCAGAGAAGTCAAACTTGTTGACGTGATATTAAATCCAGCAATACTCATTAGTATATTCGGTGAGTATGGTATACCCAAAGAAAGTTTTTTGAGTTCAGTTTTTTTTCAGGTTTTTCAATATGCGCAGTATCATTTTTCGGTTTTATGGGTGCATTGCGTGACAATATTTTCTTGCTCAAATGTGTAAGTACCTGGGGAACCTTTTGTGCAATCCACCAAATTTTGTAGTTTGCCGCATGTGTCTTCCTATCGTATATTCTAGTCGTCGCTTTCACCCTGGTTTTCTTCACATTGTTCTACACGGACACTACAGAGGTACATGATAATAGTCATTTCGATCATTTTTGGAGATAACATCATTTCAGTTTCAGGGTCTTTCTGCAAACTGGTTACTTCTTTATGCCGTCAAAAATTACCACACCAATCGCAACTTGGCAGAAATCATGGACGCACTTCAGGAAAATGTAGGAACTCGGAACATAGGAATCAACTATGACTTTGTAAATTTTTAGCTTGAATGTTGTGGAGTCTCATCAATTGCTCAAGGATATCGGGACTGGAACATGAGCTATCAGTTCAACTGCTCCAACTCAAATCCCCAACCTGAAAAGTGTGGTGTTCCGTTTTCATGCTGCCGGAAGTCTGTCATTTCTGAAGCGGTATGTTTTTCTGTGCACACATGACGTTGGCATATTTCACGATGTCATCATTCAATAGAGGATTTGAAAATGAAATTTTCTTTGAGTCATGAAAGGCGATTTGTGACAGATTAGCTGCACGGCTAACGGTATTGGAAGTAATGTTATTGAAAACTATCAAAATGTGACGAAATGAGATTTTTTCGATCAATGTACAAAGTTTTCTTTTCAGGCTGGATCATCGAACCCACTGCTGCCAGCAATGAGATCTTTGGAATGTTGGCAGAATGCCCTTACGAAGCGACCAGGAGACTTGGAACATGATATCTATACAAGAGGATGTCTTCAACCGTTGAGATCTCTCTTCGAATCGCACGCAGTTCATGTTGGAGCA
This sequence comes from Caenorhabditis sp. 40 LS-2015, assembly GCA_900536305.3. Lineage (NCBI taxonomy): Eukaryota > Metazoa > Nematoda > Chromadorea > Rhabditida > Rhabditidae > Caenorhabditis > Caenorhabditis tribulationis. The sequence continues at coordinate 92,839 of LR544313.1, forward strand.
TTCGTAGCACTTCTGATAGTTCCAGTGGTACGAACTCTGAAGACTGAAGCAGATTTTAGATTTCTAACTTTCAGTGTATCTCGGTTTGCCTGACCAACATTCTTGCCAAACAAGTCGACCATCAACGATACCTACTGGAGAGGGAAGCTCGAAGACACGAACGACGTCGGAAAAGAGATCGTGACCATAATCGGAGAGATCAAATGAATTCTCTGGACCTTCTCGAGGAAGGAAATTTCAACTCATCCGCTAATGCTGTAAGATTTACAACAAAAAAAATATTTTTTTTAAAGCAGTAGAAAATCCTTGCTATCCATTAGAAAGATTGAAGTACGAGCGGATAAACTTTGGACAGTTGAGCTGCAAGATGTAATCTTACGGAATGAGAAATGTCATGTTTCGGACCCAATGAATTCTAGATTTAGGTTACTATCAGGAAGTGGAGTTGATTATAGAACACTTCTGCTGATTGGGCATGTAAACCGGGTCTGCTCGAGATCGTTCTCTGGACTCCATAATGTCTAAAAATCAAAGTTACGGAATTTTGTAGGTCTTGTTCTCTGAACAATTCTGCAATTTTCTGAAATCAGAATCACTTGCTGAAAACTACTATTGTTGTTTTCAAATCAGAATGAAAACTCGCAAAAATGGGATAAGACGGAGAACAGATCAAAGTTTTCAAAATCCTCCATTTGCATATATGTGATGATATTTGTATTTCCGCGCTTCCAAATATATGTTCCAGTAAACAGAATGAGATCATTCACGTCAAAGGGTGCACATCATCTACGCGGGGGTTCCACAAAATCTCTCAGAAAACATGAAGATGAGCCTTATGTAGTCTTTATATGATCTGGAGTTAGAGTCATAGTGACCTTTTTGTGAAGCTTGGAGCACAAAAAAATTAGAATGATGTTTGAATCTTCTTAACTTTGCATTGTTTATAGACTCGACCACGACCACCGGATATTCCACCTCCGCTCCCGCCAATCGAACATGTACCACGAAAGAAGTCTCGAAACACAAGCAGCTCACCGACTCGAAAACCAAAGTCTGCAGGTGTCGAGAATGCTGCTGCTCGTCGGAAAAGGACTCCAGCAGCTACGAGAACTCCACCAACTGGACCAACACCAACTCCCCAGGCTACTACAGCAAACCGAACGCATCAATGGGTACTTCAACAGACGGATTTGGTTCCCCAGAAAAGCAAATCATAAAACTTTTATATGCACTGACCCAAAACTCACTTCAGTTTTCTTAACATACCAAAATTCTTTGTTCCGAACGCGGTGATAACTTATTATAGCCCATTTTCCCTTCTTTCAAATCTCCTTATCTACCTATAGAAATCATTTTTCAAATTTGCCATAAACACAAATCTGGTGCTGTAGAGATTTGTACCCGCACGCTTTCTCCTCCCACAATCATCCCACACAATCGCAGAAACCACACCCCCCGCTCAATTGTTGGCCATGATGAGCAACAACTGATTTCCAATCATCGTCTTTTCTTTGGGTCGCCAAACAAGTTGCCTATTCATGTTCCGGAATTCTAGCCATCGCTTTACATATACTACCGTAGCTTCTTCACAGAAATTCCGTTACTGTCTTTTTTCTGTTGTAAATAAAGAATTTCAAACATTGAAACGAAGTTTATTCTGGGATGTTGTTAAGTATGAAATGAGAGTTCGAGAGAAAAGAGAGAAATCAGTAGTTCGTTTCGAAGCAGATTAGCACATGGCGCTGGATTGACAGCCTCCTGTAATTAATGAAAATAGATACTGTAATTTGAACTGTTGACATACCTTGAGTGCAGCAGTAACCTTTCTTCATGCAGTATCCCGGGTGAGCTCCGATCTGAAAACATGTTTTATTATTATGCTCTATTTTCTAGACAACGTTACCTTGCAGAAGAGCTCTGGACAGACGGAGTTATAGGCGCATTCTGTTGTCATGAAACATTCTTCGTTAGTGCAGCACTTTCCCTCGGCAACACAGACACCCTCGTTCTCGACTCCTGCAAATGCTCACTCAAAAACTTCTTAACGCAGTCGTTTACTCACCACAGCTGGAGCACCGGATAGTTCTTCCATATCTTCTGTATGGGCACGAGTTAAGGAAGCAGGCGCCGACAAGGCCGACCGAGATGAAGAGCACCAAGAGGAGCTGGACAGGTAACGAGCGCATGTCGGGCGAAAAAATGAAAGTGAGGATGGAATGACAATCGTCGGCTCTGTGCCGGATGGATTTCCATCGGCCCGCCCCAACGATTATCGTCGAGTTAAACCGCTTTATTACGACTAAATCTGAGCTTGTCGGGGGACGATAAGTCGTCTCATGCGCCCATCTTGACGATGACTTGCTTTTTTCTCGAGAGCTCTGAAAAATGGATATGATGACATTTACAGGAAATTGCTGATATAAGTGGAACAAGTCAGGATATGGGTTTAAGAATGTTGTTGAATCATATGCCAAGTCAGATAAAAGAGGTGTTCTTCGAAAAACAGGATCGATTCAATAACCTGGAGTTTGATTTAGATTACGAAATTTTTTACCATAAGAAAGCACATCTCGGAACTTGTCGAATTGAAAGCTCTTTTCGAAACACAGGAATGGCTTGAAAGTAAAATTTAAAATTGGCTGAGGTCCGAAAAAATAGGTTTTGCAGATTCGAAAGGCGCACGCCACGAAAACTAGAGCAACGCTCACTCACAAAACTCGATGATCTATGTCAAACTCAATCCACTCTTACAAAATTTCGATTTCTTTTGTAATTCTAAGCACATCGATCACGTATATTACGAATTTTTTTATTCTATCAAAAATAACATTTCTGTTGTCGACCACAGTTCAAAATATACTCAAGCCTTCCATATTACAGGAAAAAATAGGATTGAGATACATCTGAAAAAACAAAAGGCTTGTTTGTCATGAACTATTCTCCATTTGAAAATCATCCCGACCTAATTCATCAAATGCGGGAGACACATCTAAGTGTTTGAAGAGATGCGACACTTGCTCTGGGGGATTGCCGACGTCCACTGCGTCGATTTGTCATCTGGAGTCAACTGGCATAATCTGCTACTGGTGTAGCCTTTTGTTGTCTATATTGCTCATTCTCCACTCAAATTTTCCTACGTGTGGCTGGCAGCAAGCAAAGCACGCCAATAAATTAGGAGATTCTCAGCCTCCTCCTTCAGAGCAACAAGTTCCCGTTGTTCCAAAACAATTGTGATGGCATAAGAGGGTCCCTTCTTGTGTGCTCCTTTTCCCGAATAATCACACTACCCACGGAGCATCTTTATTTTTGCTCAAAAGAGCGACAAAGGATGCGTACTTTAACACGGCCAGTAGTACTGCAAGATTGCTCTAATTCCATTAGACCACATCTCTAAACTCCTCCATCTGGGTCACTGTTACTTTTTCCACAAATGGGTTTTTCATGTCTCCAAACACACCCATTTTCGGGTTAATCGTCTGTCAACCACACTCGGGCTCCGTTGCAATTCTATTCGAGTGTGGGCGCGAAGACCTATTTCAAGTTTCGAAAACTTGATAGATTGTTGCGTATTCTATCTTCACCCTTCAACTCTTCAGCCCTGAAAGGCGCATTTTTCTTCGGTCAACCTTGCTTCGGTTTTTTGTGCTTCTACGGGTCCCTCGCTCGATGTACATGTATTTGTCTCCGTCGCCGCTCCTCCTTCCGTCCTTTTTTGTGCTCTCAAGATTTGGCTTTGTTCTTCAAAAAAAATTTCTACAAGATGAAAGAAGCAGTAAGGGGCGAAAAAAGATAGATGAAGAAGAGGAAAGCATTTTTTGGTCCTCTCACTCTCCGCGCTTATTGGCTTTAGCCAACAGGATCATATTTCTGAAAGCAATTATCTACTTTAGAAACGATCTCATGGCATCCAGCAGGAAAAGTGGTAGTGGTGGTAGCTTCTTCTGTTACTCGCTATCTTTCGGTTTTCGATGTGAGGACATCATCGAAAGTGTATAGTTTTGCGAGGGAATTCGGTATTATTAGCTCCATCAAAGTTCAATATTGGCTACATGTGGAGTTCATCCCACGCATTCTTCACTTTCTGAGAGTCTTCCCATTCTGAAAATGGGACCGTTCTTTGGACTTCAGAGTTTGCACAGTTTAGTTTCTTTGATACTTTCTACAGTAGGCTTGCTGACTGTTCAACAATAGATAAAAATCTCAATTTCAAAGGTTTGAAATCGCTCCATATTTCACGCGTTACCGCTCCTCCCTGTCATCATTGTCTCCTTCACGTTTCACCATTCCATGTTCGTGTTATTGTTGGCCGATCTAATTATTCAAACGCACTCTCTGGCCGCCTTGGGTTCTTTAAACGAAATGCAAATTTGAGTATGCGTGTAAGACAGACCAGCCGTCTGCAGCACGGTCTGACAAATGTTCTTTCTTGTCAGAAAGACCCCAACTGTCTATTCAAGGTCTTCACACTTCTATCGCTTTCTCACTCTTAACGCGAAGATTGTTTGTTTCATTCGTAACACTGATGCTCAAAATGACATAAACTCGGTTGTGTTTTAAAGCGTTTTTGATGGCAACTGATAACACAGTTCGTGTCATGCTCTCAGTTTCTGCAGAAAATTCATTGTTCCAAAAACAAACCGTTAGTCTTGCTTTTCCGTATTTTTCTTCTCTCGATTCTCCCGTTTTAGTTTTCTTTGCCTTACGGGCACATCAAATTTTTATGATACCTGTTCGGAGCAACGGGGCAAACTGCAAAACTGTACACAGTTTTCATATAATCTTATTGATTTTTAGAGACACTATATGGTTCCGTATTTTTGATCAAGGAATGTCTTGGATTCTTCCGTGTTCCCAATGAAGCGTAACGTGTACTCTTTTCCATCGTCTTAGATGAAGCGCACACAAACAAACGAAAAGATTTCGGTGAACTTTAGTTCAAAAACTCTTTGCAAAGACTACGGTATTCAAATGAATGTCTTACGGTCGATCGAAAACGAGTTCTGTTTTTTTAGTTTTCTTTCTTTTCTCCCTGACATTAACTCAACATCAGCACTTTTACTTCTCTAACTTCATTACTTCATTCTATCTATCTTTTCTCAAAAAAAATAAGTTCTGGGAGGCCTACTTAGAAGGACAATGTGGGAAAATACGAGAAACATGTTTTCCCTTCACTCGCCCTATCAGATCTTCCTAATCGGAAAGGTTAAAACAAATAGTTTGCTTTAGTATCGTCGTCCTATGGGTGTTTCATATGATATGTGATTGCAGTTCTCTTTTTTTTCGGAAGGTTGTACTTTAAGTTATCAAATTACGATGGGATACAATTCAACCTGATATTCTAGAAACTTGTTCAACGTCTACAAGAAATGATTCCCGGAAAAAGTGCAATTTTTCTCTTCACTCCATTTCTTTCATTTTGATTAACCATCCTGAATAACAAGACTCTCCCCATTTCTTTGCTCACAGAGCACTCGCCGCCCCAAAAGAGAGTACACGTAGACTTGAGTTTCTTCTTTTTTCATCCTACTTTTCTCTCATTCCTTAAATTAGATTTGACCAGAGAAAAAGAGGAACTTTATCGCAACAGGCGGATACCTTCAGGTTCTCAATCTTGTTTGCCGTTTATCGGTTCCATCTTTTTTCGCCTCTTTGGGAGTATAGCCGATTGAGTCTCGCGCGAAAACCAACCACCGAATTGTTTAGAGGGTCAAGTTCAATATTCAGTATCGTTATAAACATAAGCAATACCTCCTCCCTTCCTGTAATTAGATTTATAACATTACCCTCCTCATGGTGAAGTGCGCTTCCTGTGGTGCAACGTTCTCAGTCTGTCATATAATATTGCAAGTGTATACTTTTCGAGGGTGGAATCAAACGGTCCCACACTGCCCGAACTTTTTCTTCCTTCGATTCCTGTTTTTCTTTGTCAGTCGTTTCCAAGTTAGAACTTGTGCAAACATACTATCTTCACAGGCGGCTCATATCACAACACTTTTTTTCCCTTTTTGGTCTAGTTTTCACAAAAATTCATTTTCTAACTTACTTTTTTTTCAGATGTATGGTCAAAAAAGCGAAAAACGAGAGCGTCCCTATCTTCGGGACCCCGATGACCCAGAATACATAAAGGAATTGCAGCGACCAGCAGTAATCAAAGTGAGTGAATTCAAATTCAACATTCGGTTTTCAATTGGAGAAATTAAAAAGGAAAACTCGAAATAATTCTCCATCCTTTTTCTCTCTTTGCTTACCCAACCCCCAATTAATGGAGAACTTCATTATTGGAAAAGGCGCTCTCCCTGGCTTCCTGTCCAGTGTCATTTTTTGAAAAGAGCTGTCAAAGTGAATAGGAAAAGAAGAAAAGAAGAAGAGTGCTCTCTAATCAGCTTAAAAGATGGATGAGAGATGCGCAATTTCAGGAGGATCTGTCAGAGATGGAAAGACGGAAGAGGGTACAGCAGATACTCGAATCAAAATCATTCTGCCACGAGTTGGAGGAGGTCATCCGACAGGTTTGCTCTTCTCGACCAATTCTATTGTATCTCTCGAAGTTTAGGAGTGTGACACTGCAAGAACGGACCCCGACCACTTGCAAGTTCTCCAGAAACTTTCGGACTTGACTGTCACCCAAGGGAATATGTCGTTTGGGAATCTACACACATACGGTTTGTACTTTTCAATATTTGAGTTTTTCTCGAGAAATAATCTGATTTATGGTCAAACTGGGTGTTCCCATATAAAATGTGCCAATGATTTATGTGTCGCCTAGGGAATCAATCTATATTCTACTTTCTACGAGAGAAGTTGAAAAAAAAGAAATCAGCGTAGCCAAGTAGGGATAGCCAACAAAACCACACCCTATCATTAATCAACGTGCGAATAGGTTAGAGGCGTATTGACTGCCAGTTTTCCCAATTCCAACAATTTTCACACACTATCTCGCTTGTTTGGCGAGTATAAAAACTTGGACAAGGTTTTTGTTTCGAAAGCTCTCATTTTTTTCTCTCGAAAAGGTTTGGTCGAAAGTTTTTCTTTTATTTCCTGTTTTGGGAACTCTCGAGTTTCTTTCATTCCGATTCGAATTTCCTGTCTATCCCTGATAAGAGTTCGTTTCCAATTGGGATGCCAGTCTCTAAAGTCATGGGGTTCGAGATGGTGAAGCTTGGTAAACTTTCAAAGTTTTTATTTTTAGAATTGTTTTCAATTTCAGGAGGGAACACGATTGCCATCGCTGACTTGCGTGGGAATGACACGTATTCCAAAGTGGAACGAATGCAGAGGAACAAGCTCGCCTGCTTGTTCCGTCTAGCTGATCTCTTCCAATGGTCGCAAGGGATTCATAATGAAATCTCGGTGAGACAACCTAAAAGCAACCATAGTTAAACATCCTGTTCTTAGTATCGCACCAATGACGAAGAGAATACCTTTCTGATGAACCCATATGGTCTCCTGTACCATGAAATCAGTGCTGCGTCTATAGTGAAGATAGATGAAAACGGAAAGATTCTGGATTGTGGTCTCGTCAAGGCGGGGGTCAATCAGGTGAGTCCACAAATCATCTGAAAACAGCAACATGCATTTGTTTCCAGCCAGCATTTCTTCTTCACTCCGCTATCTACAAAGCTCGTCCGATGGTTCGATGCATTCTTCATATGCATACTGCTATCGTTGCAGCAGTGGCTAGTATGAAGTTCGGGTTACTTCCTCTGTGTCAAGAAGCAATGGTAATTGGACCAGTTGGCTATCATGATTATCAGGTACTTACACATCTCATCAGAAGTTCTGAAAACTGGTTTCAGGATGTTTGCGACGATGACATTCCGTTTGATCAACTATTGGAGAGTCTTGGCGACAAAAACGTGCGTTTTTTTCCCACATTTTCTGAAAGCTTCCAATCTTTCTTCAGCTTTTCGCTTTGTTTTCAGGTTCTCTTTCTCCGAAACCAAGGATTCCTTGTTGTCGGTGACACTATCGAGCATGCCACGTTTCTGGCCAACAACACTGTGATTGCATGTGAGACTCAGGTGCTTAGAGTTCTTTTTCATTTCCTAGAAGCTGTCTTTTCTTTCGCATTTTCCAACTATCGCCATCTTTTTGTGTCCATGTGTGTTCATTGAATTTCTCATAACACACTTTCTGAAACTTTAAGGTTCTGCTGATCAGAGGCGAGGGATGTTTTGTGGTTGGAGAGTCGGTTGAGGAGACAGCTATAATTATGCGCAACTTGGTCACAGCGTGTGATCACCAGGTTTTAAAATAAGAGAGGGAGAGAGATGATATAAGGAATTTGTTTTGAGACATTCATAAGAGTAGTGTGGGAGAGAGAATCGAGTGGGTGGATGTGAGTTTTCAACTGAATCATATTGAGGTGCGAGCTGCACGAGCTGGACTTGACAATCTCATAATTCCGGACGAGAAAGCTATTCAAAGAGCTTTTCGGAACTCTCGGAACAGTATGTTTTTTTTTTCAAATCTGGACCAAAATATATATTCCATTATTCCAGCAAACTCTTTGAAAAGAAATGGAACCGTTGAGTGGAGAGTGGGAGAGCTTGAATGGGAATCGTGGATGAGAGTCTTGGATCATGCGGTATGAGAAAGAAAACAAATTGTGCTCAACTAATGTTTTCTAATTACAGAACTTCCAAACTGGGCATGTCTACCGCCAGCCTCAACTCAGACCGAAGTCGGCAATGTCGACGTCAATGGTGAACAACAATGACGTGGCTCTTCCGCCAACTACTTCAGCATATGGACAAATTGATGAGACAAACTTGGAAAGTGTCTCTGCGCATCGGCTGGCTCTACTTCGGAAGGAACAAGAACGCGTTCGCTGGCTGAATAGCCCAAATGCATATCAGAAGGTGGAGTTCTTGGAGTATGGAGCAGATAACCCGAAGAAAATCACAAAGGTAAGTTCTCATTGTAATCCTCCAATTATTTCTGAAATTCAGTGGGTTCACGACGTCAACGCACCGTCTGCCAGCAGTACCCCCGTCAAAATCAACAGTGTCCATCAGTTCAGCCCAGCATCTTCAAACCCAAAAGAGTTCAAAGAGAAACAGAAAGCGATCAAGGAAAACAACCGATTGGGTACCGTGACCCCCGGGCCACAGAGTCAAATTCTAGATGGAGTGACTTATGAAGACATTTCAATTATGATTAAGGTGAGCTTGAGTGATTCGTTCCGAACTCTAAAAATGATTTCGCAGCCCGACTCTGATGGAACTGTGGGGCAGAGCTCCACTGCTGACCGTGCCATTCTCATTGGTACTGCCAGCAAGGGAATCATTGATAGACAATATCAACACCATGCTCAAGTCTACCAACAAATCTACGCTCCAAACCCGTTCTCAATCGAAACAGATGAGGACATTCGAAAGTATGTGGCGATGGTGAAAGCGAAGAATGCAAAAGGAACACCCTTGTCTTCGGGAAGATCTGCAATGAGCTATTCTCAATATGATGACGTGGAGGCCGGTATGTGATTTCCCTGTACTTGTTTTTGAAATGGCTCCCACTTTAGATACCGTGTCTCTGATGCAAGGGGTCAGAGAGCATAAGCTCTCGCAAGCCGCATTAAGTGCATCTGATGATGGATTGAACGCTGGAATTTCTCCTGTTCAAAATAATGGTAACTCATTTTCCAATTTCTGTTTTGTCACCAGCCACTCCTCATATCGCATTCTCTTTTTTCTGCTTTCAATCTATCCGTTTATATTTCGATTGCTTCCTTCCTTGTGATACTTCTTGGGAATGACCATTTCAGTTCAATTTCCAGTTCAAACCTCCGAAGAAAGCGTCAACACCTCGTACATGAGCCAGTCAGTTGTGTTTGATTGTAGGTTATTCTTTCATTTTTCGTGCAGCATGTGTGCATTCTGACTCTTTCTCTCTAACTTTCACAATCTATCTAACACAATGTCCAGGTGATCCTTCTTATCCCGTGTCAATGTCGCCGATATTAATCGAGAAATCCAGTGAAGAGAAGCAGTGTCTGATGACGCAAGGAACAAGCGAAGGTAACACTGTAACCTTGTCGTCCCCCATCATCCATCACACACATTATCCTGATCTTCACTAACATTAACGCACAACGTAACCTTTTCAGGTACCACCACATCGCGATCCTGTACTACTGCATCAGAAGAAGAGGTAAATACCAAGATATGCTCTGGCTGTCCAGTGTATGATTTGCTTTTGAGAAAGTATTTCGAATAGATTTTAAAATCTAATCAAGCGTTTTTAGTGATGACCTTAACTCGAAAAAAAACAGTTTTTAGGCATCAACGTCTTTCTATTTATATGAGTCTTCATAAGTCATATTAAACGTTTCAAATTCACTTGTTTCTAGAGCAGAGTCAAAGACGAGAAGAAGAAAAAGAAGAGAGGAATCCTGTCATTCATCCGTCGGAAGGAGAAGTGAACATAGACTTCCACAACCTAACCAAGCCACTCCTCACATTACACAACAATGCTTATCTCTAACTCCTCAACTGATTTTTCTAGTCACATATACTTTTCTCCTTTTTTCAGACTTAAAAATGTTACGCCCATGTTACCGCCATGAATCATATGTCTAGCTTCCGTGGACCCTAATTTCTTTCCCGTGAACCATGTGACTCCGGTTGTGGATAATGATATGTTCTGTGCTTTTTCGATCGACCCATGTCATATTTATGCATATTTTCTGCTATTTTCCATAAACCAATTTCTATTTTTCCATGATTATGAAATTTTCTCTTTTTTTTTCATTATAGGATACACATTGGCGTGCAGTTAAGTATAAAATTTGGCCGTTGAGTGGGTCAAAATTGACCATTTGAAAAGAATTTTTTTATTATCCGATTTTTTTTTCGAAAGTTGTAGATGTATTGATTAACTTTAGATCATCATTCTCGCTTATATTTATTATCAATCAAAAAATTTCATCAAAATCTCAAAACAATAAGATGTGGTGTGTTAAATGTGGTACATCTGTAGCATGGGATTTACGGTAATTAAGAAGAAGAGCATATTATGTGGAAACAAACAAGCATATATTGGCAGAAAGTTTTGCGTTAACTGCACAGAAATGAAAGATTTGCTGAAGTTAAAAAAGAGTCTGTGATTACAAAATGGCAACACGAAGGATGGGAATAAATGTGGGAAGATAAAAATAGAATATGAATGGGCAGAAAGTTTAACCATGGGGATGAAAAATGGAGAGAGGAAATTTTGAAGTGACATCGGAGAAACTCAACTTCAGTGAAATTATTGATAGGGAAAAACGAGCGCAGGGAAAATCAAGAAGATTGTCAGCAAGAAAGCATTTTGGAAAGGGATTCACTGCAGTACAACGAGCTCAGGGAATCGAGTGTTGAAAAAAATGTGATTTTGGACACTTTCAAAAGTGAGACGTTTTCTATCGTCGACACGTAGCATTTCCGTGAGAAGGTCGAAGAAGTTTCTGTAGTCTTCACTGTCACGGTTCTTCTCATGATTCCAGCGAAACGTGTGCCTCTCGCGATAACTCAAAGTTTTCGTCACTTTCTTGACGTTGATTCTTGATCCGCTGAAAAAACAATGGAATGTATGATGTGAACATATCTAAGCTACTTACTGTTTGGGGATTCTCTTGAACAGTTCTTCTGAAATTGGATCTCCAACAAGTGTCATAATCAATTCAAACTGATCTTGCTCTTCTTCATTGTCCACAGGATAACCCTCTTCCGCGCTTGCAGACATATATTGCGGGGAAGTTGTTCGACCAGGGTTCAACATGAACAACTTTCCGCCACTGTAGAGTTCTCCCAAGGTTGCTGCCAATGACCAAACATCGGTGGTGTTAGTGAACCCAGTGCCTGAAACACAAAGAAACAGTAGTTGAGCACCGAACAATACTCGGAGCAAAAAGACTCACCGAAAAATATTTCCGGTGCTCTGTATGACAGTGTTTGAAGGAGTTCTTTGGGGTTGCATTTTCCCTCATCGAATCGCGCACAACCAAAATCTGCGACCACAATGTCGTCGTGCTCCAGCATGATTTCAGGAGTACTGCTACTCAGATCGGCGATATAGTTATCTCCTCTCACGAGGAAAACGTTATCCGGTTTGAGATCGAGGTGGAAAACACGAAGCTGTTCGAGGTGTCGCATGGCAAGTACAATCTGTCTGCCGATGTTCTTCACAGAATTCATTGGGAAAGAAACGCGTTCGTAGCGTCTTTGTTGATAGCGACAGAAGTTCGCATCTGCAAATACTTCAATCTAAATGCCTACTCAATTTGGCTTGTTTCAGCCAACAAAAATCCCAATTAGGAGTTTCAGTAGCAGCAAGGAAGTTTCATCGTGCTTCACTGTACAATGAAAAAAAAAGTCAACTCAAAAACCGAAAACCATCTATTTTTGTCTATCAATACAATACCGCACAAAACTGCAGAGAAGTTTGTGATTTTCAGTAAAAATAGCCAGAAATTGTCATTTTAAAGGAATTGAAAATCTCATCCCAGTGTTCCAATTTTTTTTGGTTCGAAAGTTTGTGGGTTTCTTAAACAACTCTCGGCGTATTAACTATATTATAACGGCACCTTTAGTCACTTTCGACCAAATAGAACGCCATGTATAATACAATAAATGCGATAGCAGCCTAAATTATCGCACCGCCTTTTTGTTCTAGCCAATATTGCATACAATTTAATTGAAATGATACCTTTCAAGATGGCTCCAAGAGATGGCCCCATCAGTCTTGTAATGAAGACGTCTTGACCATTCATTAACTTTTCTTGGGCGATCATTCGCAGGAGGTTTGGATGAGGAGCTGAGCGAATTCTACGGAAAGCCTGAAAACTATTCTTTGAGAAATGAACTAAAAGTTGCCAAAGTCACCTCCAACTCGGCTTTGAACGCTTCGTTCTGTCTGTAGTTCAAAATTTTCGCTGCGAACGGCTCTCCTTGACGCTGGAAAAAAACTTGTCCGAGGAACAGTTACTCTACAACTCACGTTCCAAACTTCGTAAACTGCCGCAAACGTCCCTTCTCCTAGTAAACAGATGGACACACCTATAAACATGATTTTCCACGAGGACTGTTTCAATATGACTTACATTCAACGTTCTGTTGGAAAAAAAATTTAGACGCTGTTTGTGGGTTTCGAACAGCTTCATCATAACGATCTGTGATATTTCTCCATTCCAGCGACTCCATGTAAGTTTGCCCAAAGCCGTAAAAACCGGCTCCATTGACTGTAAAATGTAGTAATTGAATTGTAGAGTGAAGAACGCTCTTGATAAAGTTTGAAGAACTTCTACTTACCGGGATGGAAATCTATCCAGTGTGGGAAACCACGTTCTTCTTCGTTCCCGAATCCGATCACTTGCTTATCTTCTCCGATTTCCTCCACCGCATTAGCATCGTTGGACTGATTCCGTTCACTGTTCTCCGCATCCTCTTCGAAATCTTCTCTCTGTCTCCGATTGACATTGTGCTCCGGCAAATCGATTGGTGGGGAATCTACCAATGGTCCATCAAACTCCACACTCTGTCTGCGATCGTTCACTTGATCCAACAAGTTCATCTCTTCGATCTTCTCGCTCTGTCGTCGATGGGCACTTTTTACTTCGACACTGGTTCTTTTGCTGCGCGGACTCTTGTAAACACTTTCGGATCGCTCAGCGTCTTTCCTATAATCATACATTACGTTATTTTAAAAAGTTCGCATTTCTCACTTGTCATGGGGACGAACCATTTCTTCGAGCTTGAGGTATTGAACTGGTCTGAAACGAACGCTACATGAAATTCGAACTTAAAATGAATATTGAGCATAGATCAACAAGCTCTCTACAAAAATCGAATCTGAAAAACAGAATCTGTTCGGAGACCACGACACCTAAGAATGGAAAAAGGGGTGAATCGATACACCATTGCGATGGTGTCCCTTTTTCCAAGACGAGTAAGAAGGGACCCGAGCAAGACATGAGTCCTCCTGAGACGACCATTCGCACCTGCCCTTGAAAAAGAGACACATCATACTATGCTGAGAAATAGAGATTGACTTTCACAACGCATGAAGAAAATGAGACGGATCCATTCACTTACCATCCTAATTACGTGAGAAACTAAAAGACAACGTAACGTCCAATCGTTAAAATCAGAGTTAAAAAGGAGAAGTCGATAGAAGGTATCATAGGTAAGCAGGAAGATACTTTTGTACTCAAAACTGGGAACATTAAAAAGAAAAGCGAGGTAGTCCCTCTGAACACACTAATCCTAGAGGAAACTGTTTTCCTTCACTGGGACGATCATAGAAAAACCGAGAGCACTGGAAGATGAAAGAGAACGAGAGAAAGAGAGTGAAAGAGAGACCTGTTTGGCCAAGGTCAGCCGTGGTACAGCTCCAAATAACGTTGAGAGTGCGTGGGACCTTGTGCGCCACTCTGGCCGCGAAGTTCTCAAGGGTTCGCGGTTTTTTGAAAAGGGATTTTGTTTGAATGAAATAAAAACTAGTGAAACAAAGCAAGATAATTCGAGTGAAAACTAGCCGCGTAACTGTTCACAATCTAAAAGCATTCTCATAAATGAATATTCAGAGTAATATGCACATTAACTCCCAAAAGAATTAGTTAGTTGGAAATTAGTTTTCGATTGTTCAAAGTTGACGATTTCCATTTTGTTTTTACGGAAAATGGTCAGACAGTAATTCATACTGCGCATTACTGCCCAATGATTGAAACTTACGAATGTTCCTCGTTTCGGCGCTTCCCGTAGTTTGGGCTCGCAACCATGCTTCGCGAGCGAGATCTTTTCAAATCCCCTAAAAGAAGGAAATGAAAATGAAAATAGTTAATAGACAAAGTTCTGAGTCTTAAACATAAGCGCGACAACTTACCTTCACGGTGGTTTCTCCTTCCCAATTTATTAGTGTCCTGGTCTGTTGTTGAATGTCGAGGGTGCCGATCTCTCGGAGATTCGTTTCCTGAAACCCCTTGAATTGGCTATGCGATTTCAGGCATATTGAAAAGCTTAAAATTACACCTATTGGTCAATGTCGCGGTACAAAAAAAAAAACCCAACGGAACCTCAATCGCTCACCTTGAACTCGAGTATCCGGCGGCATCGGAATCTCTGCAAGTATTTGCTCATCGTAGACAGTTTGGGAGAGCAGAAGTGTCCGCATGAACCGGTTTTTAGCTGAGTTGATGCAGTCGGGAATAATGCGTGAACGCGAAGGGCGACGATGACCTGTAAAATTCGTTTTCAATTTATATTGCATATAAAAACTGCTAAGCTGTTTTCAGGCACGCTCTCGAATTCTAGACACACTAAGAGCTCCAAGTTCGTGAATATTGATATTCAAAGAAACAAATGACTCACTCTGACTTTGAAGGTTATACAGCTCATTTCCAGAATTTTGTCTGCTGTCGGATCGAGATCGGTCCATTTTGTTGGAGGCCAAGTAGAATATTTATCAGATCTGTAGTGAAAATGTTATCGAATGTTATCGGCCAAAAGAAACCCGGAGAGAAAGAACAAGCCAATAACCTCTGTGTAAAAATATGAAAAAGTGTGAGGGAAGAGAACACACAACCCGTAACAGATGGAAGACGTAAGAGACGGCAGAAAAGAAAAGTGAGGAAGGGAAGATAGGAAGAGAAAGGTGACAATCGAGTTTGGTCCTGGGCAGTGGTGTGGGAAGAAAAGTAAGGGGAGAGAGAGAGTGAGCAATGAGTATGAAAATATGAATAAAACTGAGTCCCAGTTTCCGATTTCATTGTGTTTTTGTGAGCTTGTTAAACAATTCGAGATCACAAATTTTGAAAATGAAAATTTTTCATGATGATCATGTTCTTTTGACGGATAGAATGTGTTGGCTACTGGCGCGATAAATGGATTAAAAAGTTTTGCGAAAATCCGATGATAAAAATTGTTCACGTATCAAACAACAAGTAAAAGAGACAACTGTACGTATGACATTTTCAAAATAAAAATGAGATACTGATAACTTGGGCAGTTTCTTCGGAATCATCAAAGTAGTGAACACTACTTATTTTTAATACAATGCTTCCCTTTTTTCGAAAAGTCACTTCTAGAAATGTTCTATCGAGTGGGTGAATTTGCGGCCCCATGGTAATTCAAATCCGAGAGAAACACTTTGGTACGGAAAACACAAGTTATTTCTCCATAGAACTTTTTTTTCATATTCTTTTCCTGTGCTGACAACAATTTTATGGGAAACCGCTGTTTTGATTTTTGTGTGTCGAACATAGCCTTCGTCGACGAGGGCAAAAAATATGCACCGAAAGAATGGCTGCGCCCTCTTTCTCCTTGCGCAACCATCACAGACAGCGATGTTCCTCGCATAGACGTAACTTGCAGTATCACCACATTATGCGAGCCGCTACGCAGCAAATATGTTTTACGATTCGGGACGATATCGGCTTCGCATGACCTTGTGTCCCACTGAGCGCGGGTGAGCGGTCGCATATTTTGGGCGCTGCTTTTGAAAACAAGGAAAACAAATTTGTATTTCAAATTTCTTTCTATGCCAGGTTTGCGTAGACCTATCTAACTCTTGAAAAAAGGGCAATAAACCTGAAAAATGAGTCACTTCAAGTTTTTCATAATTCCTGGAAGCTTCATAACCTGATTTTCCCCCTCTACCGTTGAAGTCAATGAAACTATTTTTTCGGCTCTATCTGAGTTTAGTGGTCCCATGGGACTTTAGTGGTCCCATAGGATTTTAGTGGTCCCATAGGATTTTAGTGGTCCCATGGGATTTTAGTGGTCCCATGGGATTTTGGTGGTCCCATAAGATTTTAGTGGTCCCATAACGAGCTAAGTGTCGCGATGAATGTCAGTGCATGCGGAATGCCCTGTTGACTCGCGATTGCCTATTCGTGATACATTTCAATTTGTTTTATGAAATTTTTTGAATATTTTACAGGTTTATACATAATTGTTTAAGTGAAAGTAAAAAGATCCAGATTGGTTAATGAGGTATGTTGTATGTGTCCAAGACTATTTATGTGCAGATTTTCTTTCTCTGTCACATACCAGCAAAGTAAAATCAAAAATTATAATGTGTTCTCCAGTTTTGGGGCTTGTGATTAAAAGAAAACTGAAATCGAGATTTGCAGACCCTGAAAGACGACTCAACGGTCACCTCTTCAATTGTATGTTCCGGAGATACTTTGGCAATAAGAAGCTTCTAAACCGCCTCATATTTAAGATTAAGCTTTTCAAAAAGCCTACTCAGCCGCAAAATCTGCACGTAAATAGTCTTGGACACATACAACATACCTCATTAACCAGTCTGGATCTTTTTACTTTCACTTAAACAATTATGTATAAACCTGTAAAATATTCAAAAAATTTTATAAAACAAATTGAAATGTATCACGAATAAGCAATCGCGAGTCAACAGGGCATTCCGCATGCACTGACATTCATCGCGACACTTAGCTCGTTATGGGACCACTAAAATCTTATGGGACCACCAAAATCCCATGGGACCACTAAAATCCCATGGGACCACTAAAATCCTATGGGACCACTAAAGTCCCATGGGACCACTAAACTCAGATAGAGCCATTTTTTCTATTTTGGCCATATCTCTGACTACCTAGTTTCCCCCAAAACAGGGGTCTATCTGAATCACGACAACCTGGGAATACTGAGCAATCGTTTTCAGATCAATAAAAGTACGGCTCTTGTTGCAGGAGCAAGATTCCTCTTCTAGTTTTCACTCCTTTCTGGTGTTTTTCTTTCAGGGTGGGAGTTGGATATCTTTTGTGCAGCACATGTTTATCTCAATGGGACCCTCGGCTCTTTTCATCTTATCGCAGTCGCCGTGTCACTCATCGCAATTATTATCTTAGTACAAGTTAAAGCGATCTTCACACGAACAATCGACACTATATCGTAACAGTTTGAACACACTAAACTTACTAAGACACCCAGAAAACACTAGAAAAAAAAAGTTCGTACGAACCTATAAAAGTTTTGTTCGAACAACCAATAAAAGAAATTAAAAAGGCAAAAAGAAAGAAAGAAAACGTGGACAACGAACTCAAGTCTGGAACGTTGAACCACAAAAACCAATGAAACCTAGATGAAGGTCAAAATCACCAATCGTGCCTTGCCTCACGCTACGGAATGATGATAAATCGGCGGAAAACCCCTTTGAAACTCAAAAGCTCGCCGTCTCGATAGAGCAAGTTTGCATCCGCACGCGTGTAGCTGCTTTGCGCGGGAATTCAGAGAATTTGAATTCTATAGGCTCTAAAGACAAATGCAAAGAATAATTGGATAAGATCCGGAAATCTTCAGCTTATCCCTTCCGTTTCATTATCCGTGCTTCTCAAAAGATAATTTACGACAAGAAGTTAGGAGACATCAACTGTATTGTTCTTAGGTCCCTGCGCACTCTCCTGCTTGCGAACGCTCTCTCGACACTGGTGCACAGTTCGCCATAAAATGTCTGCGTCTCCTTCTCCATCCAACGCTTATAAAAGACAGCTAGCATACCGAATCGTTTCTCACTCCTCTCACCTCGCCCATTCAATTGCTCGACAGTTTCTCAGCGTTTCCCATCACCTAATTTGACCTACACAGGTGAAGCGGTGCTGATACGTTATGGATGAGACCAGGGTTTTGATCCATAACTGATCCGTTTGAGCCCATTTGAGCCCGAAACAGATTAGTTATGGATCAATAACCTGGTCTCGTGGATAACATATCGGCACCGCTTTACCTGTGTAGTGCACGCGTTTCATTGCTATTATATGTATACAATTGTAGGCTCCTCTCTATCAGCGTACTCAATATGTAGTGATCTTTCTCAGCTGTTGTTCTTTTGTTTTCTTAATGTTTCACGTTTCACAGACGATCTGTCACACACATTGGGTGCAATGTCGATCGACAGACGAAGGAAAAAGAGCGGGCAGCCCAACGATGTTGCTCATGACACTGCTGAGGAACGCGACGAGCCTAATCGCAGAGGTAACAGTCGTCTCGTGCCTATTGTGCCAGGTTCGTTTTCAACTGATTCCGAAAAAAGCAGTGACGTTTTTGAAGGGATTTTGTTCGGCTTTTGTAGACTCAACTATTAGTGTATTGAGTGTGCCGCTATTGCAGTGCAAAATTATCAGTGAGCAGCTGAGAAATGGCTTCTAACTGCTGTGTTTTCACTGGTATAGAACGACACTCCCGCCTTGTCACTGTATCCAAACCTATAACGGTTTTCATTGCAGTAAAAATTGTTTGCTAGCAAAGTTTCCAATACAAAGAAGACACATTTTATTAGTTGACTACTTTTTGACATCTGTTACTGAAATCGAGATATATTTTGCCAACGTGATGGTAAGGATATGTCGTGTTATAATTGTATTTGGACCACTTTACCTAATTGAGGTTTTCTGCGAGTTTCTGTGATTGCAGGTTTCTTTTGAAAATATCTGTGAAGTCGGTTATGGCGCGGACAGTGACGCAAGTTCAAAAGTTGTGTGATTTCCGTGCTGATTCCAAGTTTTCTGAACCTTCTTCTGACTTGACCATGGTTTTTTTCTGGAAAAAAGTTTCAACTACAAAAATAAAAGTCTGAAGTACATCATCTCCCGATTCTCAGAGAAGTAAGATGTTTGGGGACCACTTTCAATTCTCCTGAATGTTCCCAATTTGGACTGAAAATAACCACCAAAGTCTGATAGCTACATTGTTGACTGATTCGGTATTTTGAGAAGTAATTATTTCTTTTTTGCAATTAGCCCAGGCTCTCAACACGTTTTGGATTTTCCTAACAGGTGATAATTATGGTCACAATACAAATGTAGACACAACTGTCTATCAATACTCAAATCACTCTCGTTTCAGTGCCGACCTTGTTTCCCATACCAAATATACGCGAACAACATGTACTCACCGCGAGAATCTCGAAAACGAAAACCAGGACAATGCTATCTGACGATTTTAATCGAATCAGAATCAGAAAAAATCGCCTGATAAAAAACGAGAGACTTGAAAAGATCGTAAGCAAATCAAAAACTTCTGAGAATTTACTGAATTTTTAACAGTTCAATGCTTACAAAAAGAAGAAGAATGCATACAATGAAACTCTGCGATACCTGGTTGTTCACAATGACAAGATGGCTCAACGGATTGCCGAGGAAGGGTTGTGCACCGGCGATGAGAGGATGGAAGAGTTGGGAGATCCTCGTCGAGGGGTTGTTCTCTACAACTCTCCAGAAGCCGCATACACTGGTCGCTATCTCTACAATAACCTGTTCATTCGAATTATGGTGTTCCGAGTTGTTGTTGAAGAACCCCCGATGAGAGTCCCACTTGGCTCAAAAGCGTTGATCCCATCAGTAAACCATACGTCTCATGCTCTTGACCTTGATGATTTCACTATGTTCTACGTTCATCCTTTCCTACAAGTAAGATACCCTTCTCCAATTTTTATATTGTGTCCGTTCTTATTTTAGGAACATTACAAGTGTGCCGTGTATCATTATGAGTACGAACCGAACTCGAGAACCACGAAGGCCTATCCGACAATGATTCTACCGCACGCCTACATCATCTATCAACTTTCGAAGCATGCTGTATTGGCAACTACCAATCCGAGCAGAATGTGAGTTCATCAACAGTGCTTGTCCAAATCTTCATTACTCCCAGTTGAAATTTAAGCGCATTTCTTCCAGCGATCCTGCATTCTGGAACTTCGTAGTCAAGCCGTACTGCAAACACAAGTTCACAGTGTCAGGGAAGGAAATCGAATTGTCGGTCTGCATCCAGTCATTCATGAAGACAGTCCCTCCTGTTTTGTATGTAAACAAATGTCATCTATATCTATTTTATACTTTCTTTCAGATGTAACACTACATCAAAACCGATCGCCCACTATATGGACGATCTCAGTGCTTTTCCAGAGCTAGGGATGCTCCGTTCTCCTACAACCTTCGGTAAACTTCTCTCTACGGATGCCGTTCAGTTACCGAACTCAACACTAGCTGCATATTTTCTTCTCAAGTTTCCCCCAGAATATGATTACTTGATCCATGCCTACAGCAGAGACCATTGTGTGAGTCAAACGCTTCGTAGACACACTCAAAATGTCAATTTCTTTTGCAGATGCTGGTGTGGACTAGTTGGCCATTCAAAGTGTTCTATATTCCACCGGGACATGTTCCTGATGAGCTCGGTCTCCCTCCCATGGAGCACCATATGCACCTGATTGTTTTGTGCAATCATTCTCATCTGCCACGTGACATGGAAGTGAGCATGTATTGTCAGACCATTTATTGGAACACGAACGGATCGAAACAGAATGCTGAAAGAAGGTATTTTTTTGTTTTCGCAACAACTGATTTTTGAGTTTTTTTATTTACAGTGAACGTGCGACACCAAGTGATCCTTTCGGATATGGAAATCCAGCTAGAGGTCCAATCGGGAATTCGGTTCCAACTGGGACTCCATTCGGGAATGCAATTCCAACTGAAGCTTTTGCTGATTCTTCTTCGTCAAGATATTCCAACGGCCCGATTTCGAATAACTCAACGACCATGAAAAGGGATATGACTGGATCGATCAACTCCATCGTAGGACATCAATGGATCGATCAACAAACAAATGATTTCATTGAATCTGAACCAATCGAGCAGTTCGGGTGAGTTGTTTTTACTTTTATAGTTGATCAGTTTCAATTTTTCAGATCACACGCTGTTCAACAGAGAGGATGTCACACAAATGCTCCAATAGTCAATCAAGAGCATCAAGAGCTCCAATTCAGGATGAGAAGCGCTCCAACTCAGGATGCAGCCCCACTCATACCAAATTTCGAATATCCACCAAGTGTTCAGTTCGGATATTATGGGCACCCACCAAGTGATCCGTTCGGGTATGGAAATCCAGCTAGAGGTCCAATCGAGAATTCGGTTCCATCTGGGACTCCATTCGGGATTGCCATTAAAACTGAAGCTTTTGCTGATTCTTCTTCGTCAAGATATCCCAACGGCCTAACTTCGGATAACTCAACGACCATAGAACGGGATATCACAGAATCTAGAAACTCCATCGTAGGACATCAATGGATCAATCAACAACCAAATGATTTCATTGAATCTGAATCAATCGAGCAGTTCGGGTGCGCTGTTTTTACTTTTATAGTTGATACATTCCAATTTTTTCAGATCACACGCTGTTCAACAGAGAGGATATCGTACAAATGCTCCAACAGTCAATCAAGAGCATCAAGAGCTCCAATTCAGGATGAGAAGCGCTCCAACTCAGGATGCAGCCCCACTCATACCAAATTTCGAATATCCACCAAGTGTTCAGTTCGGATATTATGGGCACCCACCAAGTGATCCGTTCGGGTATGGAAATCCAGCTAGAGGTCCAATCGAGAATTCGGTTCCATCTGGGACTCCATTCGGGATTGCCATTAAAACTGAAGCTTTTGCTGATTCTTCTTCGTCAAGATATCCCAACGGCCTAACTTCGGATAACTCAACGACCATAGAACGGGATATCACAGAATCTAGAAACTCCATCGTAGGACATCAATGGATCAATCAACAACCAAATGATTTCATTGAATCTGAATCAATCGAGCAGTTCGGGTGCGCTGTTTTTACTTTTATAGTTGATACATTCCAATTTTTTCAGATCACACGCTGTTCAACAGAGAGGATATCGTACAAATGCTCCAACAGTCAATCAAGAGCACCAACCATCAAATGTTCCCCCGCCAGTTCCGGAATCGCATGAGCAAAACCGGTTGTCTTTTAGTCACTTGGAGTTCCCGAATCTGATGGCTGCAATCAGAAGAAACCCGAAGTTCCACAAATCAGAACAGTGATCGTATATGTTGCAGTTGGCATCCATCACCCAAAAACGAATATGTTCCCCACATGCTGTGTCACTTTTATATCCTTATCAAATTCGCATTGTAGTTTCTCATTCTAGTTCTCATTGTAGAGTTTTCCTATTTTTTTTCTGGAAGCTTTGCTTTATAACGCTCATTATGTTTTCTTTGTAAATGCATCTATAGAACTATTTTCATATTGGAACAGCCTAAATCTATCCAGTTTCCCCCAGTTTCTTCCCTGCACATTGTAAGTCTCCCGTCCCATTCCAACTTTTTTCCTGTGTTCCCTCTTTTATTACTTTGAACAGAACGTTTTTTGCCATAATTTTTTTCTGTCTCATACGTTAAAGACTACGATGTGAAGGGAGTTTTGTATATTTTCTATTGTAAAATAAATCTGGTGTATCGACTAAAAGTTTTATTCCTATCGGATCGCTCTGGTGATAAACGCCAGATTCCGCATCTCATCGGGAACACGTCGAGCAGTATTTGTTGTTTTTATTTCCATCACTACTTCAAGTCCCCAATTAAACGTTTTCACAATTGACCAGAAACTTTCTGTCTGACGTAACATTATGCGGCTGGCATTTATTGCATTTCCCGATCTTTACAGACATTGAAAAAACAATTATTTTTGTCAGCGTGGAGTTATGCTTATTCACAAAACATGAAAGATATCACAAAGACTGGAATGTAGGTGGCAGAAAGTTTGAAGAAAATTGAACAATAAAAAAGATGGCTTTCATTCTATCTATCTATGCATTTTTTCGCATGAAGAACGGATGATCGATCAAATCTTTGAAGAATGAGCGTTCTTTCGGATCAAGCACGAAGATTTTCGTGAGGACGTCGAAGAGCTCATCGGCATCTGCTCCCCGCTTCATTGCTCTCAGTGTATTCTTGGATTTCGAAAGTCCACTTTGGCTCTTTGAAAAATCCAAATCAACTCGGTACCATCTGAAAATAGTGCTTTCGTATCATTCTGGTACTTTGGGAAAGGATATTTGTAATGGAAGATACTTTTAACATTTGAAGTATATTTTTTTGAAGTACTTTCTCTAGGTTGCTCTTACCGTTCAAAGATCAAACATTTAATTTTCCGCTTTCATTACTTCTGTGTCATCAAAAAGCAGTTTGTGAATAAGTTTTGGGCTACCATTACACAAATGACACGAAATACTAGTATTCCAATGATATTACACTCCCTACAACTCACCCACGAAGTCGGACCCGTGAGAGCAATTCAGCGCTAGGAACTCTCCCCACAAATTCCAAAATGCTGTCATAGATATGCTGCTCTTGTTCTTTTCTTGTCTGTTTGGAGTCAGTGTGGAAGGTACGTACACCATCATACATCTCCGCCAAAATCACTCCGAATGACCACACGTCAGCCACTTTATCGTATGGAAGCCCTGAAAGTTATGTTTGAGTTGACCTATCGAATGTGAAAACAAAATTTTTTGTGAAAACCTACCCAGTGCAATCTCCGGTGCTCTGTAATTCAACGTCTGGAACTCTCCTCCTAGCTTTGGGACTTCCTCATGGAATTTAGCCACTCCGTAGTCTGCTATTTTTATCAGATGATCCTTCATAGTCATTTGAGGCAATAGCGCATCTGAGTCATCGACATCAAAATCTCCATTGTGGAAGAAGAGAATATTTGACGGCTTGAGATCCAAGTGATAAACGCCAAGTCTTTCGAGATGGTCCATCCCTTCGGCGACTTGCAATCCAATCTTGCTGATACATCCTAATGAGAACGCTGTGCGTTTTATTGAATTCGGAGGACCATTAGGAACCGATTTTGCTCCTGCAAGAGAGAAGTGGTGAGAAAAATTCAATTTCCGTTTTCCTATTAAACTGCTCGAAAACCCTATGTATCATCTGCGAAAAATGATTTCGAAGAACATTTCGAAGCAATGTTTCAGGCATTCCAACATGATGTGATGAATATCAATAGCAAAAATGGTTTCAAAGTGTGGTCACACAAAAATTTTTAAAGCTGTGAAAGTTCAGCTTTCCAAATTGCATGACTCATTCTTTCAATCCAACCATTATTGAAGTTATTTCCAAATCAGTAAAAATCAAATTAGACATGGAACAGATTGGAATATTTTTCGAAGATTTGGAATAAAAAAAATGAAAACCCTGATTGAAAGAGACTCACTTGTTTGAACATCATGCAAGGACGGCCCCATGACAAAGGTGAGAAAAACGTT
This sequence comes from Caenorhabditis sp. 40 LS-2015, assembly GCA_900536305.3. NCBI lineage: Eukaryota > Metazoa > Nematoda > Chromadorea > Rhabditida > Rhabditidae > Caenorhabditis > Caenorhabditis tribulationis. The sequence continues at coordinate 117,900 of LR544313.1, forward strand.
TTTGGTCCACTGGTTTTTTGGTGTGATCAACGTTTCATAATGAAGACATTGCAGAAGGCTCGAATGCGGACGACGATGAATTTTGTCGAAGATCTGAAACTGAGAACAGTTTTTTCACTGTATTGTGCAAGTACTTCAGTGTCACCACAAACTTTGGATTAGTAAAATTAGAAACAAGAGAAAAACGAAAGACAAGCAAGATTTGACGATTGAACCACATTTCGGCTTAATAAAACAAGTTGGAAGGTGTACCGAAAGCAATATGTCAAAACAACGATAAACAGAAACGGGAAACAATAAAAGAAAAATTCACAATAACACCATGTTTCCAACGTGTCACATTTTCATTATGCACTGGCCCACCTGCTTTTCCTTGTTGTATGAGTCCAATGCGGATTTTCTGTCTTCCTTCATTATTTTGGCTGCGAAAATGGATCCGGTTTTGACGTTTACAACTTGGTAAACTCTTCCGTATGTGCCTTCTCCGAGAGTAGCTATTATTTCAACTGGAATCAAAACAATGACAAAGACGGGATGAAAATTCACCTTACATTCATTTCCACTCTTCATTTTCAATGTTGTTTCCAGCAAAGAAGCGTTTTCAGTTGGTTTTTTAGGTGGCGTTTTGGATACCTGCAATTTTCAGACCTCGATTATAAATTATTACATCCTTCACCAAAGATACTTTCCAAATTTTTAATGAGCTTTGAAATATTACATGTGGAGTTTCAATTAGGAAAGCTGAATCAGCTAAATTTTTGTTTTTTACCTCAACTTTTTCCATCGAGTTTTTCGAACTAGACTCTCGTTCCAGACCACCTTCGAATGATTGAGGCTTGTCCACTTGATTTTGAGCAGAAGCATTCAAAATGAGTCCCGTCAAATTTTCCTCCAAAACTGGGAATGCGGGTTCTACGAGATCCTCCAATTTTGGCTCATCAATTTCTTGCAACTTTGTGGGTTTCTTCATTGAACGTGTGCCTCGCTCCTTTCGTTTTTTCCTGAAAAAAAAATATTAGAATTGATCAAAACGAGGCATAGTTACCTTTTAGATACTGAGCCAGTGCCCGACATATTTGCGTTATCCAAATTTGATCGCCTGGAAAAAAATGTTGAGTATGATTACTTTTTCTCAAATTTGGCACTAGAATCGGAGTGTTTTGTAATAGCTGTATAACTGAAAGTTGGCAAGTGTAGACTTATGGCGCAAAAATACTACAAAATCAATCTTAAGCCAGACAGGAGACACATAAAACTCGTATATACTAGTCGAAAGTAGAATCTCTTTCCGCTGTTGAGGTAACCCATGGAAACGAATGTGAACGAGGATAGATGAAGGCAATGTGCTCTCACGGAGTATGAGTGTGCTGAGGGAGTGAGGATTGGAAACTCGTATAATGAGCATGAGAATTACGAAAGAGAGAGAGAAATAAAGGGAGAAGTAAGATAACATACGAATAATAATTTGATTCTATCACATACTCCAATGAGTCATAGAAGTTAGAAAGATCTAGTAGATAAACTTTTTCAAACACAAAATGATTTTCGAAATGATAGAATTCTGTTCAAAATATACACAACCAGAGTTTCTGATCTTAAAATCTCAATTTTCATACCGAACATGGTTCTCACTCACCAGTGGCAAGTGTAGCTCAGTTTGCAACAATCAAGTCCGCCGTGAGCATCGCCGGTTCGACATTGCGCGCGGGCCAAATTCGAAACATTTATGTGGAAAACGAAAGCGTACGTCGTGACCAAACCACGGATGGACGAACCTTCTAAAAAATTACATAAGACTCGACCATATTCGATAGAGAACTAAAAACTATGAAGAGACAAACAAGGAGATTGTGTAAGTTTTTGGGGTCAAAGTAAAATCGACCATGCAGACTCTGATTCTGAAGTAAGAATCGTCAAAATTTCGACAGAATCTGAGTTATGACATTGCAAAGAACTCCTATACAGTGAAATTTGATTAGAAATTTAATTTTCCCGAGAATTCACCTTCAATGTCAGTGTGGGACAACATTGCAAAGTCATTACGTTTGACTCAGATTACGAGAAAATTTGTCCATGTAGCCAGAAGTTGTCAGAGAAATCGACAATTTGTGAACCACTTTGTCTGCCTTCAGTCCGAAGTTGATTTTTTTTTCCAAAAATCTGCAATGAATTTTTTCAAACAATTTTTTTTTTCAAAAATCTTTTCAATTTAATTGAAACTTGGACGTTCCTGCGATGGACATTGTGTTGAGCAGCTTGTGAAGTTTGGCTAGTTGTTGCTGCACTTCTGATATGCCAGCTCTTCAAATTTTCTCCCAATTAGCTGGAACTTTTTTGGTTTTTTTTAGATGACGAGGAATTGCGACGATTTTGACTTCATTGTGTATTCAGTGGCAATCTGAAACTCGTCAGCATTAGGAAGCTCAAGTCCTCTTCGTCGAAGGAAGAGAAATGAAAATGAGTAACAATTGACACAGTTACAGTTGACATAAAAAGGTTCGAAGAAAGAGGCAGACGGTCACTGATTGGTGCCTGAAGTGGAGATATTCCAGAACTAACTACTCTGATGAACAAATGCTCTGAATCGAAGTAATCACCAACGAATCTATCTCTATCAACAATTGCTGAACAGGCCGGTTTGAATCGACTTCCATTGATAAGATTGTTATCAATGCCATTGCTTCAACCCGCACATTGATACATTTTCCTTAACAATTCTTTGCAACATTCTGCCATCCTAACCCCACGTATTTCTTTATTCAATAAGCAGTAACAATGTTTGACCTTTCTCCCCTTGGTCCGGCCTTTTTCTTGAGACAAAGTGTGCGAGAGACCCCTCGTTAATCTCTTGCAACCGTGGCCTAGGTTTTCGCGATCATAAGAAGAGAGAAAAGATAGTGGCGAGTGAAGAGACGCACACGCACAAACCCACATAGCCAACTCTCCCACACTTCATTATTGTCTTCGGTTGTTCTCGCATTTTATCGTTGTAGTTTCTATGTAATTTATTCTATTACCCTCCACCTATTCTGCATTCATTGCTGCACACACAACACGTGGCCTTTCAGTTGCTCAAAAATGTCCGAACCTGAACTTGGCTTTGAGGATATTTTCAAAGAAGTTTGCCCAAATGAGTGAGTTTTTAACTAATTTTTTAGTAAGTTTTTTTGCGGACAAGATATTCAGAGACTAGGGTTTCCGAGTTATACGTTAAACAAAAACCTTCGTTTTTTAGGTACAACAAATTCGGATTAAAACGCGAAATGCGTTTCATCAGTGAACGCATTATTGTCGAATATGACCCGACGGACCACCTATCGGTAGGACCCTCATCGCTATTGTCGAAAAATCAATAAATCCCTCTTTGTAGGTCCGAGAAATCATGCACCCAATGGACGCCTTCCGTAGCAACGAACCCTACTTCAAACACAAACTTGTTGACAACTCGAAAAATGAATTCGTGACGGCCATTGATTTTCATGAACACATAACTTATTTTCCATATGCAAAAAGTACCGGGGACATTTGCCTTGCTCGTTACATCAGTAATTTCAACGATGTAAACTTGTAAGCAGAAGAATTTAGAAAAATTGAACTAAAACCTTTTTTAGCACAAAAATCAGTGGACAAGAGTTATTTTCGTTGCCGGGAGAGACGGTCTACGGGTTACGTGTGGGTCGTCTTGATAAAGGAATGGCTGCCGTGAACCATCGTACCGGCAAGTCATTGTGAGTTTTATTACGAAAATATTTTCTCACAAAAAGTATGTTGATCCTTCATGAAAACTGTGCTCCAGCAGAGAGAGCCATTAAACAGTTCGCAGCAAAATTTAATCTTTTAGCTGAGATTTTCCAAACTTTTGAAATGATGACGATGACATGGAAAAGATACCGAAAACATAAATCCATGATCAAACATCTAGTTCTGTAACTATGCGGCTGCATGGCGAGCTTATCATTTTATGCAGGTTCATCATACTAGTTCAATGTCTTGAACACTTCGACGGCGTCTTTGACAACGTTTGTGCCGTTAGGTACTCGCGACTAAGAATGATATTGTTTCGGATGTGACTGGCTTCAGAAACTAATAATGGACGTCTTGTTCAAAGATAATGGAGAGCACCGCCATCTTTTTTTTTTAACGAAATTAGAAGAACTTTTTGAAAGACGCAGTTTTTCGAATAAAAATTATCTTTTTTAACTGAGAAGCAACCACCGGTTCTAATTATTACTCGAAAAAAATAGTGAGCGCGACTATCATTGCTCTAGAAGCAAAGAAAAACCTAGGGAGAACAGGAAAACCGCGTGAAAAGCCAAGGAATCGAGAAAAATTGAGGTTCATATAGAAATGTAGGAGTTAATTGTGCAAGAGCTGAAGACGTCGCTGGTCTCGCCACGAAAATTATTCCGTTGTGTTTGTTTTTGACTTCCTGCTAATCGAGTAAGTGGTGAATAACACAAAAGTGCAGGTGTACGCAGGAGACGCAGACAGAATTTGAATATAAGAGAAGCGTCTGGTATCGATTAATTTTTATCGCGCCAAGATTAAAAGATTTTTCTCGGTGTATTCCGAAATGAATTAGCATTAAATAGTCAAGAAAGTCACTAATTGGGTTGATATGAATAGGTAGAATGAAGGAATAAGGTTTTGAAGTTCCTTTTTCAATTAAAGGCCGGAAAATCAAAAAACCGAAAATCAAAAAACCGAAAAAACCGAAAAACCGAAAAACCGAAAATCGGAAAAACAAAAACACTGTTAATAATTCAAATACTTTTCCAGAAACAGCACTGTTACGGTTGTCGACCTCATCTCGCCAGCTCGAAACATCGCCTTCTACGACTCTGCCACACCTGTGAATACAATCGACTGGGTTTGGTACGTTTAGCGACTTCATGGACGAAAATAAGCGAACTTATTGTTTAGGCACAGTCCATTTCTACTTGCTGTTGGAGATGACAATGCCCTCCGTATCATGGATCTTCGATCTCCGAAAAGTTTCAATGCAGTTTTCTTCGAGGGAGGTGTTCAGAAAACCGCACTTAGCTCAACGAGACCGCTGGAAATCGCTTGCTGGAATGGATCAAATATTTTGATATACGATGTCCGCCGGCCAGAAGTTCCATGTGCTGTTCATGGACTCCCACTGGAATCGAAAGAAGAAGTCATGGATATGAAGTTCAATCCATACATCCCAGATGAACTATTTGTTCACACCAACCAGTATCGTGTCTTTGCAACCAAGATCAATGCTGTTAGACTAGTCGGAGGCAAAGTTCTTGCTGAAAAACCGTACAATAAGTGGCACGTCATCACGTTCAAGCACATTGACAGAGGATGTACTGCAACTCGTCATATGTTCAAGCGCAGAAAGCTGATGCCGGATCAAGACGCTCAGATTCCTCTTCTGGACTATTACGGTCAATATGAAGCTGCAAAAATGGACAAGGAGGTCCCGCTTCCCGTGCACTGGACGTTTCCATTGGAACCTGTGAGTTATCTGCTTAATTAGACTGTCACAAGCGTGTTGCATTTTTCAGGACGAATCATTCTTAGATCGGATCAACGACGTTCCGGAGATCGACTACGAGAGTTACTTGTATAAAGTTGTGGAACGTTGTACAGCGGAAGTGGACAGTCCATACGTCGAACCGAAAGTTTTGTATGAAGCGAAGGGTGTTGAGACATTCGACTTCGTATTTCCTGGTGTTAATGGTATCATGTGTTTCGATAGAAGCGAATTCACCTATAAGATTGTCAGAGTAAGCATTAAGACTTTTTAAAAATTGACGAAAACGTTAACTTGCAGTCTCCGAAACACTACGAAGGAAGTATCAACCCCTACGCTGGCTCTGACTCCGTCCATTTCTATCGAGGACTTCAAATCCAAGAAATGATCCCTGCACAAACACTAACAATGATGTGTAACCGTTTGAATGCTGGCTGGAATGCATATCAACTTTCCGAGACCACTTTGAAGGATCTCGCATTCAAAATCACAGACGATACGACAACAGTGTGGTCCGATTGGCTTCGGAACTCCGCTATCATGCAGTATGGAGGAAGAGGTGAAAACCTAAATTGCCAAACGTATTCAGTAATCATATTTGGTATTCAGAATTTGCTCGTATTGGTTCTGACGGATCGAAATGGAGTGACTACCTCCAACTTCCTGACGGAGCTCTGCCAGTGCCAGAGATTCTTCCGTACGATTATGCCAAAGATGACATTGCCACTGAAGACCTATGCCAAATGGTCGCTCCATTCTTTCGTCTTTTTCTTCCTGATCCTCAACCCGACTTGAAAGGTTCCGAAGATGAAAATGAAGACGACACTTCTCCGCGAAACCCACACGATGAGGATGAGAACAAGGAAAACGGTAGTCTTCCTGCGAGTTTGTCCGATGAGATGAAAATGTTGTGCAAGTGTCATGCTAAAATGCGCAACTACAACAGCAATCCGAGACATCGAAACTACATGTACGCCTCCATGGGAAACACGTTTTTCATTGCGGCGAGCAAGCGGATTCGCGAAAAGTTCTTCAAAGTGGGATGGAAAAATTGGAAGAAATCTGAAATCCTAGAGCATCGTGAAAAGATCGACTCACGGAACATCAAAATTTCGATACTAGACGAACTCCCGAGATTTCAACGATACAAAGCACGAGAATTCCAAAAACGAGTGCTCCCTCCAAAATTGATTACCGATTCCTCGTCGGTTTTCATGAAACCGGAGTACATCAAAGAACGAGAACAGAAAGAACAGGAGATGCGAGCAAAGGCTGCTCAACCAATTGAGGCTCCGATTGGATTGTCGATGCCGAAATCCTCGAAGAAACCAGAGAAGAAGAAACCGAAAGATGTTCCTGACGTCAGTGGAGAAGATGATCCAGAGAAGGCTCGTTTCTTGATTCGTGCAGCAATCCAACTGGCCGACAGTTCTGACGATGAGGTTCCTCTTCCACAGGAAACAACGCCTGCTCCGGCTCCAGCTCCAACTCCAGCGCCACCTCCGGACAAGCCAGTTGTCAAAACTCCTCAAGCATTTTCCCTCAGAAACGAAAAAGATGACTTCGAGTACGAGACTCCTGAAGATGCATATTTTGGAATTAAGAAGAAGAGAATGTACGTTGTTTATCAACCAGCCACCAAACCACTAGCCCTTCGGAGATACAAACCGGATCGTCTCGCAGAGCACACATTCGTCAAACGTCTGGAGCATTTGATGTATTGGGGAGCGAGAACTCACGAGAGAAACATTCTCTACGGGAAATTTAAAGAGGATCCTAAACGACTGTCTAGCATCAAAGAAAGAGCCACTTTGGATCTGAAGGTTGGCAATATCACGACTACTCTAACAAATATATGGAAATTTTCAGCTCGGCTTGAACAACCACATGAAAGTCGGATGGCAGACGTTTTTCGATCGCAACTTTTTCTACTCGAACAAATGTTCCTACAATCAAATTCTCCGCAAAGTCGTGCAGTTTTACAATAGACTGAATGACGATGTCACGTTCACTACGTATGGTACACTTGTCCGACACGAGAGAATGGTTTGATTTTATGAATCGTTGGAGGTTGCAATCTACTCGAAATTTCAGTTCTGCGGCTTTCCAATGATTACGAACGATCTTTCCGAGGAAGAAGATATGGAACTGAGTCGTTCGGAAGACCTGTTCGACATCTATGAAAAAAAGAAGTATTCGGAAATATTCTTCGACAACATCTCTACGGAAGAAAGCAGTTCGGAAAACGAATGTGACTTCACGATAATTGAAGGCACCACCATTGGAGCATATAATAAGTTCATGAATCACGTTCAATGTGAACTGCCGACTCATCTCGAGTACAACATCTCCGACGACGAGTTCAAGGGAGATGTGCCGTATGAAGGAGTCTCCATGATACCAAAAGAGGATGAGATACCCAGTGCAGAATACGACAGAAACGAGTCGTACATGTTTCCGTTGGGAAAATTGCGATTCTGTGAATTTGACATCGTACGTTTTTTGAATGAAACCATTTTATTTCAATACTAAACGTAATGTTCCAGCCTCCCGACCTGATGGCCGAAATCGAGCGGCGACGGATTCCCGTACCTCCAGAAAGGCGAAGGCAGCTTTATCTGGAAGACTACGATCTACCATCTTTTCCTGACAAAACTGATTTCTCGGGACTCCGTCGATGCAATTCGTGCCCAGATCTTTTTGTGGATTTGCCAGTGTCTACTACAGACAGTCGGACTCGTCAACGTGAATGGTCTACATACGCTTTATTTTTCACCCTTGGAAGACTTCTTCTTGAAGAATTTCAAAGAAAAGGCACCGATGAGGAGTATTTGGAATTAGATGACTTGAAGCCTTTTCTTTCGGATGATGTTTACAAGCAGCTCGAACTTTATTGGCCCAAGAAGAAAAGAATTCGGTTCAACAAGAAAGCACCATGCACCTTTTTCCCGGAATGGGACTCGCCAATGATCGCTGACACGCATAGGACAACTGGAGAAAAGTATATGAGGAGAGTGATCCCTTTCAAGGAACCACAACCGCCTCGTCAGTTAGATGGTATCGATCCGCTATTCGACTATATCCCCGTTGATGTTATGTTGAAAGCAGCGAAAAATCTTCATGTCTCCTATATTGTCAACGATCCGATTCTCAACACTTGGCCTGGATTACAAGTTTTGGATGAGGGACGCACAGAAATGTTCACGCTCTCTTCTGACATCCCAAGAAAATGTATCAATCCTCCAAGGAATTTCTTCCAATCTCCATTGATGCTGCCTGAGAAAGAAGCTAAGATCTACAAAGGATACTTCACGGAGACAACTCTTCTCGATCGCTACTCGTTGAGAAATCGTGTTCGTCCTCCGGTTTTCGAAGAACATAGTGAGTTTTCTCCAGCATCGGGCTAATTAAAAATACGATTTTCCTTCAGGTATCAACATTCCTCCTGGTCTCATTCAAATGATGAAGCCAGAGTTCCATGGTTTCTTCCAACAGGAATTCATCAACCGATACACAGAGGCGCAAGCTCGAGATTTACAAAATCGAAGAGAGCTCCAACAAGCACTTTTCGAAAATCGAATGATCATGCTCCGTCAGCCAGTTGTTGAGGAGGCAGAGCATGAGATCTGCAGCGAGGAAGATGTCAACGTGGAAGAGGACGATCTGAGGTCAACGTCCTCAGAGGATAACGTAAACGAAGAAGGCGAAGTTGAACCAGAACAACAAATCCATACCGTGCTAGAAGACCACTTCACTGACGACGAGAACGAGTTTGAAGATCACGAAAAGCGTGACGACGACTATGAAGATGGCGACAATGACGTTGAAGAAGAGGAGGAAGTGGAATATGAAGACGAAGAGTATGAGGATGAAGAAGTTGATGAAGAAGTGGATGAGGATGAGGAAGAAGTTGAAGCTGAAGACAAGTACAAGATGTATGACTTCTGGAGAATCTTCAAACCCGATGACAGCAGTAGTAGTAGCGAGGAGGACAGTGATGATAACGATGTTAGTTATGCTCGAAGAAAACACGGAATCTTCCACAAACCTTATGAGTACAAATGCTACAACCCCCACACCAGAGAAAACATTCGTAAAGAATCCGTGGAAGAAGAGACGATGGATGAAGAATCTCGAAAGTTGAGTGCTGCCTTAATCAACCTTTTCGACGAGGGTCTCGTGACAGAGAAACGATTGGGAGAGTGTCCGTTTGGTAGTCCAAAGAAAATCAACTCCAGCGTCCATGATTCCGATGAAGATGAGGAAGTCGAGGAGCCCGTGGAGGAAGAGCCTCCGAAAGTTACGAAAACAGTCACTTGGGGAGTAGTAACAACACACTCTATCCCAGCTCCTCCGGTCCGACGTCGTGGTCGCTTCTTTGTAGAAGTGGACGCCGAATTTCTGAAAAGTTTGGAATTCACTCCTGAGCCGAAGCGTCACAAAAGTTCAACCATTTTGCAAAATTACAAGGCTACAAGAAAAAACAGCGACCCGACTGCAATTCTCCCCAAAGGATTACCGCGTAGAGTGAGTTCTTCCTTCATTTGAAAACGAATCATTATCACGATTTGAAATTTCAGTCTAGCCTTGATCAATTCTACAAGAGAGCCGAAGAGGAAGCAGCCTGTACAGAATGCATCAACGAGCCGTGGCCCACCAAAGAAGAATGTATTCACTGCAATCCATCAGTGCCCATCTACAAATGTACCACTCTCTGCAATCTCAGACTACCGTGTCCTAGATGTGGAAAGGACATCTACAAGTTTTCTTGCATGAACTACGACAGCAGCTCTCAATATCCCGACAACTTCCGCGCCATGCAACTCCGAAAACAGAAGCGTGAAGCGGTTGACGAGGAATTGCGCAAAAAATTGGCGGTGTACAACGCACCGGTCAAGATTGAAGAAACTCCTGCCATCTGGTCAGTGCAGTCGTATAAACCAGGAAACTCGGCAATCGACACTCTGCTTTCGGTGAGAGTTTCAAAATTTGAACAAAAGTTTAATTTATATTTTTCAGAGAAGCATGGAGCGCAATTTCCGTTTGTCTCAAAAGGAACGACTTTCTGAAATTTATTTCCGCGATTTCCACTGGGTCACTTGGCGAATGGACGATGACAAAGCAGAACGAGTTGTGGTCTCAGAAGAATTCGATGTGGCATTCAACAGAGACGCTGACGTGAGTTCCTTGATAATGTGGAATCGAAAATAAGAAAATTTTGTTCAGATTGATATGATGCGTGACACCATGAACACCATCAGTCAGGATGGTGAAATGGACATGATGACAACATACGATCAGCGATCTGGAATGAGAGTCCGACGCTGGATCAGTTATGCGGCATTGGCAACTCGAGTCCAGAAGCAGTCGGAGAAAGCTCGTTTACGAAAACGTGCGGCCGAAAAAGAAGCTCGAATTCTGGCTGGAGAAATCAACGTCAAACCTGCTCTACTCACCGAATTGAAAAAGAAAGCTGAGGACAAAGAAGCTGTGAACAACAAAATCACTGAGATGGACGAGAAAACACGAGAAGAAGAGAGACGGAGACTGTACTTATTGTGGAAAAAAGAGCCGATTCCCGAGTTCCCCGAGGACACCAGAAAGATGATGCCGGACTTCAAACTACCAAAGACAGAAGATTGGCTCGAGTCTTCTGGATCAGAAGATGAACTTCCGCCGATTCGATCTCGCATTTTGAGCAAAGGAATGAAAGAGTTCATAGCCACGATCAGACTTCATATGGAGAGGAAACCGAAAAATTTCAAGGGATTGAGAGTCACTTACGGAAAACTTTTCGAAAAACGACCAATCTTGAAAAACGACATTGTTCTTGTGACTAGAAAAAGAAAGCTCAAGAGAAGGCCTCCAAAGTACAAAGTGCAACGTCTCCCGCTCTCGACTACATGGCTCCATAGCTCACTCACCGTCGCGTTCGAACCCCTGCCAGCTAAAGAAGTATACGACAAAGACTCGGCAAAGTGGACAGTTCCATTCTACAGTTCCAAACTGTTGGCTTTGAATAAAAAGGAAACAGAGGAACGAGCAAGGCGTCCACCATCTCCTCCAGCCGGCATCAGGAAAGAATACAAGACGATGAAACGTGTCGAGCGTCGTCAGCTGTATCAGAAGTGTGCCAGAATAACCTCAGCATTCAAGAAAGCAAAGGAGGCTCGCCAGTTGAGATACCACCGGAAGCATTACGGTCTCGCTGCAGTTAAGCCAACTTTCCCAAAAGCATGGACTCGCGCTCATCGCCAAGCATCCAGTGTGTTCGAAACAACACGCTTTTCGCAAATTCCACGGACTCCAAGGAACCGAAACTTCATTCTCTGCGACGTCCAGACGACGCACAATGGTTATATTCTGCCTAGCCGTCGTGAAAAATCACGCATGTCATCCGCAAGTGACACCGAGTACTGCCCAGTTGTTACGATGCCCAAGCGGGTGGGGAGAAGAAAACCCAAACCAATCATTAAGCGGAGAAAGGAACCCATCAAAAAACATAGGAAAGGATCCAACAAGAAGAAGAGACGAAAAACCTTAAAAGTTGCTGATACGGCACAATCGGATTCCTCACCGATGCTGGACGAGAAGGTCTCTGAAGTGGAACTCACAAAGAAGCAGAAATCCCAACGCAATACTCCCTCGGTCACATTTGATTTAACACCAACGATAATAGGGTCTCCGAAAGTTTCGAAAGTGACACGCAAAGTACGATTCCTTGATAAAGTTGTGGAGATATTACCAATTGAAACGGAGAACAGAGCGTTGGAGATCTTTGGCAACCGGGCAACTCAACGAGCGTTTGAAAAATTCAGTCATGTGGATAACGAAATTGGCATTCAATCCATCTACAATATCATTCAAGAAGCACAGGACAACACTGTTATCAAGAAGACTGTCGTCATGCCAAAATCGAGAAGTAGCCGAAAGAAGTCACGGAAAGATAACACCAACTCCGTTGCGAGAAAAATCAAGAAGGATTCTGGAGAAGACAAAAAACAGGTCATTTCAAAACGACGAACTCGATCTGCACCACCTTCACGTGTCACCAAATCTCGTAAAGAATGGATGACTCAAAGGTCGTTCTCGGTGGATTCTGGTAAACGACATTCAAATCTTCTGGAAAAACTTGCTCGAAAACACAAACGAATGCTCAAAGATAGGAAACGGAAAGTAGATGCTTCTTTGGCTGCCGAACCGGTGACAGCAAAGAAACAACTGATTGTGAACGTGACTGCATCAAAACAACCATCGGGATATACCTGGACCTTGTCAGCTATTCCTCCGACCTCCAACATGAAATCTCTCAAAAGATCGAAGTCAATGAGAAGATGTAAGGATTCCAAGAAACGTCGAATTTTTGTGGGAGAATCAGAAAACCATCTACAGTCTAGGACCAACTCGAATCGCAAGATATCTCAAACTATACATCCACTCCTTCCTCGTTGGCTGCCCACCGATCATGAGACCGACAATGCCAGTGAAGAATCAGAATCGTGCTTCAACTTCCAACACATGAGAAACAAACAACTGAGGAAATCTCGAACGATTCTTCATCGAGAGGCGACACGATCCAGAGTTCTGAACACCATTCGGAAGTTCAAAGCTACACGTGAAGAGAATCGTGAAATGATGGAAAGACCTCCGCTGAAACCAGAGTACACCGACCTCTTCCTCCATCCATGGCATCAGATTCCGATTTGTCAGGAAACAAGAAAACTCAGAGCACAACGGGATAAACGGAGAAAGAAGTTCAAAACCTGGAAAACGCTGCACTATTGGTTGCAAAAGCCGTACTATTGTAGCCTGGCTCTGGAAAATAGGAAAAAAGCAAAACCAAAGGTCGAGCCGCCGATGTCATGGTCCCAAATGCTTCGAAGATTGAGCAAGTTCAAGTTTGGAATTAGGAGGATCCGAATGTGCAATCTGAAGAATTCGAAGAAAGCATCCGACTTCGTTCGTACAGAATCAACTGCGAAACTGCTTGAAATCGTTGTTGAGCCAATGACCAATCTCAAATCCTGCTTGAGAAAGCAAGGCGCCAGTCGTCGAACACTACAGTTCTTTTCGCAGCCTGCTGGAGAAGAAGAGAAATTTGTAGGTTTTGGTGGAACACTCACATTGGTCAAACCTCCATCACACCCGGATCCCAATGCTCCCAACGCGTCAAAAGTGCCTCTGTCTATACTGGAAAAGCCAAACACTCCTTTCGCAAATGATCCATGGCTTAGTGATGCTCGAAGAAACGAAAGTTTGGAGAAACAGAAAGCAAGAGAAATTGCGCAGCGAGAAGAACAGCTTCGATTGCATCAACTCCGCGTCATGGCCGAATCTCCATCACTAGACGATACTCGTTCCGAATCAAGATCACCATCCTCTCCAGCTCGTCTTCTTCGGTCTGTGGCTACTACTCCCGATTCGTCAAGAAAAGATGACAGTGCTGACGAAAAAGATAAAGAAGAAGAGAACAAAGAAGACGCAACACCTGCAGTCATTATTCCGACACCACCACCAAAAGTACCAGCAGATCAACAATGGAGAGCAGCAATGATGGCAAGAAGGTACATGGGAGCAAGTAAACCGGTTTACACAAAACCTGTCAAGAAGAAGGATGACAGTCAGAATGCGGAAGAAGACTTGAAAACGACTACACCGCTGAAATCACCCACCAAACCCGCCGCAGACCCTCCACAACTTCTTAGAATGACGCCGGTCAAGACTCGAGACCCAAAGGGATATCAGCAACCAGTGGCAATACCAAAAGCCACAGCACCTCCACCATCAAGAGGACAACCGGCACCAATATTGTTTGGATCTGACTCTTCAGGTGACGACGAAATTTGGAAAAACATTTCGAAGGAGAAACCGGGAGAATCAAGTACGAAGGAGAAGAAAGATGACAAGGTAGCGTCTCCTTCTGAGCCACACACTTCGAAGCCAGAAGAGGAGACAAAGTCTGAAGTGAAAGCCGAGTCCACAAGTCAACCAACTCCACCAGTCGAACCGGTCAGTACCGCAAGCGGAAGTTCAAAGCGAGTCGAGCGATCTTCATTCTTCACTGCCTTGTTTGGAAGAAAGAAAACTCCACCGCCACCTCCTCCAGAACCCCAACCGATAGAGAAAACATCAGAACCAAAATCTTCTCCGATCCTCCCTCGAGTGAAAAGACCAGAGACTGGAACATTGATGAAGAGACCAACACATGCTGAAGTTACAAGACCACCTCTTGCCGATACTGTGACCATCGCCAAATTTGTGGATGGAAAGCCAATTTTCAACTCACCAACATATGCTGTACCAATGTCACAGAGAAGGAGAAAAGCTGCGTCTGGTGGATCTGGATCCTCTTCCAGTAGCTCGGATAGTGATGATGAGTCTAAAAAGCCATCAACGTCTCGTCCACCCGCATCTAAATCAAATCTGAAAGCATCGTCATCTGGAGGAGACGGAGAAGGAACTAGCGGTTCAGGAAAGACGGTAGCCAAGACTGTTAGATTTGGATCAACCACATTCGAGCCTCCGAAACCAGAAGTTGTGGAACCAAAAATTGAGAAGCCTCCTCCTGAGCCGAGAGTCGAAATATCATTCGAAACTCTTGCTGAAGAAATGTTCCGAGAACAACGAGAACGAGAAGAAATGGAAAGGCAAGCCGCTGAGGCGGCAGCGAAAGAACAAGAAGCGGAAAAAGTTGATGCTCCGGAACCTGTAACGCCACCAGCAGCTGAAATGCTTCCGATGAAACCTGCTTCAAGATTGACTATTTTTGGATTGTCTCCATTCGGAAAAATTGCACCAAGGAAAATATTGCCTCCGTCGCAACAACCGCCAGCTCCTGATGCTCAGAAGATTACACCAGAGTCTGAGAATGCTCATTCATCGTCCGAAGATCATACAACTGTCAAAGATCCATCTTCAAAACCTGATCTATCTTCCAAATCTGGGCCATCTTCCGCACCTGATGTATCTTCCGTCCCTCATCCGTCTTCTGTACCAGGACCGCATTCCAAACCTGCTACATCTTCCACATCTGGCCTATCTCCCGCACCAGGTCCGTCTTCCAAACCTGCTTCATTTTCCACATCTGATCCATCTTCAATGTCCGCACCATCTTCTGTACCAGTTCCATTTCCCAAACCTGGCCCATCTACTTCAACCTCATCTTCCAAAGATGAAACATCACCTTCTAAAGATGAAGCCTCAACATCACTTGGCCAACCTCAGGAAGCTCAAACAGGACGCTCAATTTTGCGGAAGAATTCTAAACGGTCTCAGCCGAAACCCAATACTTCTTCATCGCCTCCGTTCCCTGGACCTGATTCGTTACCGAAACCTGCTAACTTGGATCCTGAGAAACCTCCTCAACTTGATCCACCAAAAGGAGTTCAAAAGTACAATCCAATATCTCAACGGAAGCATTATACTCGATTTGGTAGAGAGTACATTCCACCAAAGGCCAAGATACCCTTCGAACTGCGATACAAGCTTCCCCGAGTTTTTACATCTGCTGATTCAACCTCACTGACGTCACCGCCGGAGTCACCACCGCCATCGCCACCTCCCCCCCCTCCGCCACCTCCACTTCCATTCGCTCTTCCGCCGCCATTACCACCATCTGAGAAGAAGAAACGAAGAAAGAAGAAGCCTGAACCAGTGGAAATCACTTTGGTTCTTGATGGAACGGAACATTTTGAAGGACTCACCGCTGGCAATTTAGCACTACTGGATCGGGAATATGATATCAAGGAAACGGAGAGAGGAACATCGGAAGTGGCTGATAATGAAAGTGTGGGACAACAATATCGACCCTACAAAAATATAGTAGCGGAAATCAGAAAGTTCAATGAAGAACCTAATGTGGAATCGAGAAACGAAGACTTGCACAGACTGACAGCAACATTCAATCCAGACTGCATCATGGCTGTTGACAAAGAATTGGTTTCGTCTAAGAAGCCAAAGTATGAGACCGTAGGAAACAAATTGCGGCGGATGGCAGCAGATCGAAAGTTGCGAATTCAATCGACTGGGCTACACTCGTTATCAAAACGACAGTCAGTTTTCAACGCAGTACGTCAAGTTCGGAAAGTTCGGTTTTTTTTGGAGCACAACAAAAAGATGACTGCTCCTATGAAGAACAATTTCAAGCCAAAATCTATCTTGAAACCACCGAAGCCACCAGCACAGTGGCTTTACAAAATCGATCTTGATGAGAACAAACTCTTCATGAGAAAATTTGGACCGAGTGATTGGCAGAAGAAGGAAGATGCAAAAGCAGATTTTTCACAAGCTGCAACGAAGATCAGTAGAAAAAAGTCTACAAGCTACATGCAGCAGTTTGCAAAGATCGCGTCTAAAACCATGGAATCTAAGATGATAGAGCTTCTGGAGCACCAAAAACAGAACAAGACCAAGAAACCTGACGATGTTATGAACACGGATCTATTGCAAGAATACCTACCACCATCTAGAAGTCTTTCCTCTGAAACAGTCTCTACGAACGCTTCATTAAACTCTCTTCTAGACGCCTTGAACGCTGTTGACAAGCCGAAGCATCCGCTCTCTGCAAGTGAAGAATTGCTGCCGACAACAACTCCGCCAGTTCCAAAACGTGTCCGATCGGTATCTGAAAACAACAAGGACACAGTTGAAGAGCCACCGAAACTTTCCAAACAGTATCCAATTGTCTACATTGGAGCAACAGTTTCCAGATCTCTTTCCACATCTACTCCCAACGTTAATGAACCGATTTCCTCAATTGCAGCTGACGGCTCTGAGATATTGGAGTATGTTGGACAAGAAGAGACTCAAGAACAAACAATCAAACGACGATTCGACCCATTCACCCGTCCAATCAGCGCATTGATGAAAGCGTTGAGTATAAATGGTCCCGAAGTTGCAACAGAAGCAGGAAGAGCAAGAACTCGTTCTCTCAGTCGCTTTTTTGGAAGATCCTCATCACCTGAAAACACCATAAGAGCTGATGCATCATCGCCAAGCGACTTACTACTGTCGGAATCACAGAGCTCTTCTGCCGAGGACATTCTCGCTTTGATACAAGACGATCCTAATGCACTTGAAAACATGGAGGATGACTCAGATCCGCCTTTCTCTCCATTGCTAGTCCATGGACCCTTCTCTGACGGATCTTCAATGTGGAGAAAGCAGCACGTTTTGAGACGCAATTTGTACGATCAGTTCAAAGATGTGAATTACAAATTCGACCGGAAAAGAATCTTGGAGCAACTGACGAACCACTTCAAGTCCAGCGAAGAATTGAATGGCTCCGACGTCCGTACGCTAATCAACTTCGATATCGATAGGTATGCACGAGTGAGTGAGCCTCGAGGAGCTTCAATCATGTGGGACGCAGTTGGAAAATACGATCCAGAGTCGATTCGAGTTTCAAGCAATCGTAAAAGTTGTGCGCGACACGCATCATCCATTATTGTGAAGAAAATCAAAAGATGCCAGGAAAGATTTGAAAAGGCAAAGGAATTGGTTCGACGAGCTACTGTCCAACAACTTTCAGAAACAGAACTTGTCAAAAAAACGAAGCGATGTTTGGAGAATGCAGCTGAAAAGAGAAGAAAGAAGATTCGGGTGACGTACAAGTTCAAGAAAACTTGCATCAAATTCAAAGTGGAGGTCACTATCTCAAAGAGTTGCAGAGATGCCATGAGAACTCAATATAATCCAGCGCTGTGGAGCAAACTATTCGAAGTGTCGAACAGTGTAAAACAAGGACTAAATGGAGAAACGAGAAATGAAACGGAAGATGTTTCGGATATTGAAGAAGAGAAGGACTCTGAGGATTCGACCGACTACGATGGGGATACCGACGAAGATCAAAAAGAAGACTTCGAGACTCAGTGGCTGGCTGCCAGCGAACCAGTTGTTGTGCTCAAGAACCAGAAGAGCAAACTGCTCCGAAGATACTTCCAGTTCTCTGTCAGAATGGCCCGAAAAATTGCTCGTCGTGCCGTGGGAGTACCAAAACCGTTCGTCTTCTATGCCTTCATCAGTAAACTGCGCGCACGGATGAGGAATTTCATGGATATTCGACGAAAAGATCAAGTGACTCGAGAAATGGAATCGAAAATAGTTAGGGGGAGGAGCTTGATGAAAGTTCAGAAGCGAAAGAAGAATTCGGAGCGAAAGAAACCAAGCAAGAGGACTCTGCAACCATTCTTGTTGCGAGACACTTTGAAACACGTGAGATTTTATCCACGTCTGTACACAAAGACAATATGTTATACTTTCAGGGAACAACAACGCCTAGACGAGTAGTCGTGGATCAGTCCAGATACGAATTCCTCAAAATGAATGTCAAGTTTGAGACGTTCTTCCAATGCCTCGACGAGTACATTGAAGTCGGAACTCCAATCAAGCTTATCTACAGATTCCGGACTACAATGCTGCCAAGAAAAGTAAGTTATTTATTGAAGTTTTGGTTGCAATCACATATTTCATTCAGCTGTTTGACACCGGCAAAAAGACTTTTGTCGATCCAGTGGTTTACACATCTCCATCCCCATGCAACACGGACAGTGACTTCTCTGATAACACGCCAGAAAAAGCGACCGTAACTGAAAGGAAGCGATTCTTCAAACGGGAAGGATTGGAATCAACCTACAACGTCAAAGGTCTTCCTGGGCTCATATATCTGGCTCGTTTGGTTCAAGAACAAGTTGGTGACGACGTTGAGAGGAACATTCCATTCAGTGGACCTGGGATGGAGATGACTGCTCTTGTGGTTTACATGACACCCATTCGTCGTCTCATGTTGAATTCGCTTGGTCTCAGAATGCCAGATCGCGTGGAAGAAAGTCAAATGGCAAAGTATTCCAATGACAATTTTGATCTTTGGATTGGCAGATTGTATAGAATGCTATGTTACGGCCGTGGGGATTTGGCTCAATATGTATGTTTATCTCCTGATCATACAAAAAAAAATTGTTTTTTTTCAGGTCCTCGAGAAACTTTCTATGGGTCAAGGACCACCGAACAAAAAATACGAAACAATGGACATAACTTATCAGTGCCACATCATTTACAAGTTGTACAAAAAGTAAGTTTAAAAACGTGTTGATCTAGCTCATCGGCTGTTTTCAGAATGATGTTCATCCAGAACGGTCGGGAAGCCAAGCTAGCCGTATTCGAATTTATCAACATGGAATTGGAAGACGAAGAGAATCAAAGTCCTTTTGAAAGCACAATACAGATGGGAGAGTATGATCGTATGCTTTATGGAATCCCGAAACCATGGACGCATGAGAATTGGATCGAAGCGTGCGATCAATTCCTCAATTTCTCTACCACAAAACCAAGTGTGCTCGTTCATTGTCAAGCCACAATTATGCTCATGCGTATGATTTTCACTGGCGGATTCACACAAGACATTATAGACCAACTTCTTCCTATGGTAACCTTGCCTGTTTATTTCATTGGCAATTATTTTTATTCTCAATTTTCCAGAAGCTTCCGCTCCGTGACAAACTTCTTTTTATCATCAACCTGACACCTCCGGAGTACCTTGTGGAGAACATTGTGAAAACTTTCCACACAGTTCGAGGACTCGACAGGCTCCCATTCGTTGGACTGGGTTACCACGCGGACCCACTCCGTGTTCTTTTCGAAGAAGCTGTGGAAAGCGGCGACCCTCAACTCATCGCACACATCGTTCGAGTCGGAAGGTGTTTGGATCGTCGATCGAGAGAACCAATGGTACGATTTTAATGTGTTTTTTTTCTGATTTCAAAATCTCACTCAATGTTTTCAGATGACTGATTGTGGATCAAATCATCTCAAGAACCGCGATTTTTCAACAATCATTTCCAAAGTGTTCACAAATGACAAAGCCAGACGTCCGTATGGAGCTCCCACAATGAACGAAATGTTCCCGTTCAGATACGTTCGTCACCCAGATGGAAGTGAAGTCACCGAAACAACGTGAGTTTTCAAAGATTTCCACTTCCACCTCGTGCTCGGCCAAAATGTTTCCGAAAAAGGTGGTAAAAGCTGATTTCAACTTACGACCACCAATGAGAAATGAATAAATTGTAATTTTCAGCGAGCAATTGGCAGAATTGATTGAATGCGAAGTGACACGATACATGGCCATTCTTGAGCTCACCAAAGGTGCTGCAATCACCAAAGGAGACCTTGATCATAACCCCAAATTCCACACTTATCCGAGCAAATTTTTCGTGAGTGATTTTCTTAAAAAGTTTATAACACTTCATTTTCAGGTCGACATTCTTTGCACCGGATGTAAGATGAATGTTGCTAAAGGTCGCAACTTGGGAAAACTTGGAAGAACACTATGTGTGTCAACCATGCCCTTGATCGAGCAAGATAAAGACAAGAAGAGATGGCCGAGAGCCAAGACAATGTCTCCGAGATTGACATTCGAGAACTATATCGAGACTTTGGATCCAACCGAAAACAAGATGTTGATGGCAAAGGATATCGAAGAAGAAAAAACGGACATTACAGTTCAAGTCTTGCCATCTCGTTTCGGATGTTTCCAGTGCCGTTTTTCACTTCCCAGATGTGTCATCTGCATGGTTCCATTCCTCAACGATCATATGGACTATGCCTTCAAAGAGTATAACGAGAGGTACTCGCAGTTCAGTATTTGTAATGTGAGTTATTTTTTGTTGCTTGAAACGAATAATCGAATTACAATATTTCAGATTTGCAACCATGGAGGTCATGTCAACCACATTGCTGAATGGTTCGAGAGTGAAAAATATTGCCCTGTTGCTGGATGTGACTGCAAGTACGTAATTTGAACTATCGAGAACCCTTAACTAATTTCGCTTCTATTTCAGATGTCAAAGATCCAAGCAAGTGAAGAATCTCAAGGGACGACTGCGTCGTCACATGATTCTCTCCGCAAACATGCGCGCCAAATCCCATCTCTGCAATCCGGAGTGTGCTATTGAAGCTGATATTGACGAAGGCTACTTGCCAGACCCTGATTTGGCTTTGCTAGAAGATTAACATGTATTCAAAAAAACCATGTAAATATCAATTGACCATGATATCGATTTGTCATAGTAACCGATTCACGTGAATTTGTAAATAAATGTAACCTTGAAAAATCATGTTTTTCTTAATTCGTACAAACAAATGGTTAGTCGAGCATTCAGTGGTAATAATCGAAGTACCTATTCTCAATGTTGTCTTTGAGCAATGAGGGTGGAACTGCAGTTGGGTCGACACCGGCGGTTCTGAAGTTCAAAAAATATATTATCAGCAAAACATTGGATTGAAGAAAGTAATAGTAAGTTTACTCACTCGCAAATTTTGTTATAGAGAACGTCGATAACGTCCTGGAGGTTCGTAGTCGCTGCATTGGAAAGTAGATAGTAACCTGCTTCCTTCGATTTGTCTTGTTGATTTTCTAAGATTCGATAATACAAATCATTTTCTTTTTCCTGAAAAACTCGGATAAATTTTTGAGATTCCATTATTTTGTTTACCGCATCTGTGATATCATAAAACGGAACCACAAAGTGATAAGCGTTTGTGGTGTTGAGCTTGAGACTGGTTACATAATCTTCGCTGTAAGGTCCGCTGAAACAAATCGACGTTATTTTTTGATAATATATATTTTGTGAAACGAACGCTGCTCGAGGTAACCACAACACAATTTTCAATGTTTTCTCATCATTGAATCTACTGCAATTGCAAGTAGCGCTGTTGATCTGTTTTCCGAGGTATGTGACCAGCCTGAAAGATTGACAGGAGTAATGCAAAAATCTGTTGGTTGAGTATTACTTGGTGCTGTATGTGGGGGTAGGATTCTTTCCAGTAACCGGATAAGAAATCATCGAAGCATATTGAGAAGGACAGTACTTTGAAGGTTGAACGACGCCATCGTAGTATGAAAACGCAGTTAGCGCAGTTCTTTCTGAAAGTTTGACGTGTTGGGTACCCCATTAAAAAAGGTTCTGTGAAATTTAACGCAACTCCAAAAACTATTATTGATTTTACACGGCGAGATGTATGTTTTCAGCGCTCAATATATAACACGCAATATAGTAAGGAACACTGAAATAGCCCGTTTGCTGGTTTTTTGTGCTGAATGTTCTTTTTGAAGGGATCGAAAATGTAGTTTCTAATCACTTGCTGCTTCAAAAGCATTTTAACTGTATAGACCAACTTTAGATTTACACTTTTGCAATAGACAATTTTTTGATAGTCTGTAGTCAAAACTGGTTCTAAGGATGAGGATCTTTTCTGATAAACGAGTGAGAATTTCTTATGATACATTGCTCGAAAAACTTACCGGTGTAGAAGGAGGGAAGATCGGAAGAACATCTGTCTATATCACTTTCAATATAGTTGAATCCCACTTGGAACTTTCTCAGGAAATCATCCAGCTGAAAAAAAGATAAGTTTTCAAGAAGATTTCCCTATTCTCATACAGTCGTGTTTATTGTAGTAGAAGTCGTCAATGAGCGATCGATGGCTACTCTGATATTCGTTTGCAATGGGAAGACACATTTCATAGTTGCTGCTTTAAAATATAACATTAGAATTTTTTGCTTCTTTGAAATCTACGTTTAGGTGGTATGACTGCACCAGCGTTGTTTTGGGTTTCGCTGATCAATTCTATCAGTCCGCCATACCAGTCGCGTACACCTGTGGCATTTTTACTGAATGGCTGCAAACCAGATATAACAGATGGATCGATATTCGTTGAGAATTTAGAGTAGGCAATCGAGCTGAAAATGATTTTTCTTATGTTTTCAAGGTGAGTTCTCTCTACCTTCTGGTGAAATCTTCCAATCCTGTCAGTGCGTTAGTTATATTTGCTTTATCGCTGTCGCTGAGTCTGCAAATTTTCAGTGCAATACAGGTTCTCTAACATTTAACTAAAACTAACCCATTTTGTGTAATATAGAAAATGTTTAAACTCAAAGAAATCGCGAATTTCGACTTCATTGATTCATAAGATTTCGTAATCTCCGTGAGTGCTCTGCAACTTTGGTAAATTTTAGTCTCCAAATTGACAATATATCTTACAGGGCTACATCCGAAATTCCACTTGCAGGCAATCGGAGATTCCAAAATTTGTCTGTTTGAATCGACAAGGTGGTGTCATCTGCATACTGTTGGAAGTCGAAACTTGTATTGTTATCGTGCAGGTTGCCAATCAACATCAAATAATGGGTGTATTTGAATGCTTTTTGGTAGGCAGAAATGGAAGCCTGCAATTCCGTCGCGTGTAAAATTATACTGTTCAATGTGACTCACAATACTCTGGTTAAATGCATAGCCATCAGTTCCCAGCAAATCAATTATGAAAGCGGAAACACGAACTGGAGTTGGTCCGAATCCTGAAAAGCCTTTTTTTCTCATATTTCCAGTCTTAATATATTCGTAAAAACACATATTTCATATTATCTACAACTTTGTTCTAAAACAGACACTCTGTCCGGACCACTTCATCAATGTTCTGCACTTTTTGATGTTTCATAATGAAAACTCTCACTCATTTGGCATCGCAGTCCATAAAAGTCAATCGGGCATCGACAAATCGACATATCCCTCACTCCGCCATTATCGCAAACAGGCTCAGTGCAGTCTATTCCTTTGTAGTTGACATCACAGGCGCAAATGTCTTTTGGCGAACCGTGTCCGTGGCAGGCTGTTTCACTGTTCTGATAAGCTAAATTAAAATATTTAGACATTGAGACATTTTCTGAAAATCTCACTAGTTTTGAAGCAAGTCAATACAAACTGTTGTTGCCGGTTTTGAGTTTCGCTGGCACGTGTGGTCAACTGAAATAGTTCAATCATGTTAATGTTCTAACTGGGAAGGCACGGTACCTGCACTTGGTATCCAATTGTTCCAGTTTCCGAGCAGACATCCAATATTGTGTAGTATTGGAAGAAGCAACTTTCATTCTTCTTGTGAGTGAAAGCAACAGTAGTGGAGTTGGACAAAGAACCATCACTGACGATTTTACTGATTGACAAGTATGGGAAGTTTGCTGGGTCAGTGTCCGAAATATCATTGTACGGAGTTGTATATATGTGAAGTGTATTGTCCTTGTTGACTATGACTCCAGCATTCACGTCCTCATTGGCACCGTTTGCATTGTTGTAGTTAAAGCCATATGCCGTCTGAATTAGTCGATTAAGTGAGTTTATATTTTCATCTTCAATGACTACCTTCAGGTACCCAATTACTTCCACTGCATAGAATCCGTTAATATTCGTAGTCGATTGCTCGAGTTCAAATGTTATCCCGACTGTGAAATATTTTCAAACTGTGCTTAATTAATAAAAAAACTCTATACCTTTTGCAGTGTAGGTTTTGTGATAAATCCGGGTGGATCCGACTGGAGTGGTGTCTGAACAACTACAATTGTTTCAATCTAATTTTTAATGATAAACAAACAATTTTTATCCATGGTTCCATTATAGACATGAACAAAGATGTCAACTTGCGCGTTGTCAAACTGTGGATCTTGGGGAATAACAATTGGAGTTGGTCCGGTCAGTGAGTCCGTCTTGAAAACGTTGAACACCCGTTGAGGAACATTTGCTTTGTATCCCAAAGATTGGAACAGTGGACCGATGTAAGTTGTCAAATACTGAAAACTTTTTGCACATCTAGAGTATCATCTTCTTCACTCACGTTTTGGAAATCGGGTGCACTCTTAACGGCAAGAGGAATTCCGTTTCCAACCAAAGACAATGTCTGCGAGTTTTGACTTTCTGTTCCAGCAACAGACAAGACTCTGATTTCTGCTCTTCTGACGGCTAGACGGATCAGGAAGTCGCTATCCACTGGGAAATCAGCATTTGATGTGTAGACCACATAAAATGCGCGGTTGGTGAGCTTAGAAATAGTATTGTTTTAAATTATTTTAGTTATTGATTGTACCTGATTGTCAAGAGCCAGATTCAATGCTTTGTACATGTCGCTTTGAGCAGGAGCCGTAGATGGAGAAACTGTTGTAGACGAAAGTGTGAATGGATCACGTTTTTTCAAAACATCAAGGAGGTGTTGACTATTGGTAGTTGACTGGACTATTCTCGGACCACTCTCATCTCCATCTGAAAACCAAATTTTCTGAAAAACAAAAAATTAATCTCTTACAAAGAACGACAGTGATCGGAACTCCTACAACACCAAAATCAGCATTGATGCCTCCAAAAGTCAACGCGTTTACATCAGCAACAATAACCAGAGATGCGATTTCTGATCGGTAATCTGGTTGTGATGGTGAGTTGAGACATGACGCAATAGCTGGAAATACAACTAAATCTACTGAAATCTTATCCAGACTCACAAGTTTCACAAAAGTCTCCGGAAAACGCTGGAATGCAAGAACAGATGTTGGCAGTGGTAACAGTTCCTGGAATGTTTTATGGTTTTGTTTGAATCTATCAGTTCAATTTTTCACACTAAAATTACAATTGAGGTGATCACATACCTCCATTAAGACAATTCGGAGTTTCACAGTTTAGGCCACTCCATTCCAATGGACAAGAACACACTCCGTCCTGAAATTGTTTTCAGTTAAAATATAAGCAATATTCAGAGATACCTGTACAGATCCTCCGTTCAGACAATTTCCACTGTTTGCTCCAAGGCAAGTGATTGGGAAAGTTCGCGTGATGTTGTTCCCAGCAGCACTCTTCTTATCGATCTATGACACAAAGTTTCGAATCAGTAGAACAAATGGTCAACCCACTTTAAAATGGTACAGTCCTCCTGAAACACTGCAGATCCAATCTAAATTGGTGGTCCAATTGTAGCTTGTGAAACCTGGACAAGTGGTGTTTGGGGTAATATTGCCGTTGTAAATTGGCTGAAATCCGACTTGTCATAAAATGCTGGCAAACAAGTATTACTTTTGCGGGGTTTGCGGGGTCACTATAAGTGATCGAAATGCTAGATCCGACATCGAAAGCTGATGATGCATAGATGACTGGTGTGAACTTCCCAGCTGTAAATCTCAGATGAAACATTTTTGAATATAAATACTCACCTCCATACTCCACATCGTTTCGATTCACTCCATCTTTATCTACAAATGACAAACTGATGAAATCAGAAGAGTTCGTGTTCGCATAGAGAATGGCATTAGACTGAAAAAAACCTTCATCAAATGAGCAAAACAAACTTCTCACTCACAGACTGAGCCACTCCAAAAATCGAAATGTTGTATATACCCGTGACAGTCGGGGTCACAGTGAATAATTGAAGCTCTCCAATGGAAGCTAGACTAGAAACAGTTGCGCCAGCGACAGTGACCGTAACTGGAAATAATTGTTCACTAGAATTCACATCGGTAAGGTTTGGTTACCTGGTGCAGGTCCACCGTCCATTGGGACTTCATTGGTTAATAGCAGATAATAGTCTTGTGGAAGCAATTGAACGTTGCTGAACGCAACTCCAGTTTGTGTGCCGTTTGAGTATGCTTTGACAACGATATCGTTGGCGACAAGTAAAGGAAAATACAATTTGAAGAACTGTAATTAAAAAATTGAGTCGCGTTCACTTTTCAAACAAGTTAACTCACAGCACTTAAGTCTTCATAGCTGTTCAATCGAATAGCTACTCCTCCACTGGAAATACTCATATCGTTCATGAATGTGTACGCATCGGAGTCGTATGTCGAGTAAGTTTGAACAAACAGAACAAACAACTGAAATTTCTCAAATGAATTGCTATTCAAGGGATTTAATGTTACCTTGCATCTTTGCTTAGCCAACACAGTCTTGACAGCAATCGAATCACTTGCATTGACAGTCAGGTTGTAGTTGATGATCATGAAAATATCTGGAAAATTGGTAGTTCCTAAGAAAACGGTTTCTTCTCTGTATCACCTGAATAGTCAGAGGCGCCTTGAATCGCATTAGTAAGAATATCTTTCACGGAAACGGGATCATTGAGGTGTGATGAAGGCTTGCTTGTTGCATCCATAACTAATGTCATGAATTTTCCGTAATCCGAACTCTGCATCGCACTTTATTTTGAAGTGATTCGAAAAATACTAATTACCTTCTTGATCGAGTCTGCACCGTTTGTGAACACCGACAAGAAGTTGCTGTAGCGGGGCTGATTCTGGTATGTTGACTGACCAAGGAAATCAGACAAAGGATAGAAAAAGCTGTTTTTGTTGCGGAACACATTGTCGGCCGACGATCTGAAATTACGGATGGTGTGAATACAAATTCTGATTACTTACATATTTGTATTGGTGTCATTGCTATTCTCAGCGATGAGAACAAAAGTGCGACCACCATACTGTTCATAAGGAATTTCAGAACCACATGCAAAATCTGCAACAATTGTGTGTTATCTTGAAATTCGTGTGTACTGTATCACCTTCGAAGATTGATTGTGAATATTGAGAAGAAGAACGTGAAACAGCGAGAGGGGCGAAATCGTTGTAAATAGTTGCTGAAAATATAGTTTCAGGTATAATCCAAACTTCAAAAACTAACTTGCAAAAGATCTACTCGCGCAGTATACCGGGAACGAGACGGAATCTTTGTTGGGGGTTATCACCTGAAAATGATATGGACATCTTCTATCCCGTCAAATTTCAACTCACATTAACCACTGAAGCTCCCACTGAATTGCAAGTAGCGTCAATCATGAAATTGAACTGGCAAGCGAAACGATTCATAAAACTACTTCCAAGAGTGATTGTTTTCGGTGTCCCGAAGGATTTGTATCCATCCGTGAAATCCACTGCTCCTGTTCCAGTTTCTAGTCTCACAACCATGGAATATGAAGTATCTAAGACGAAATGACTGGATTTGTTATGACGAGTGTTGAACTAACCAATGACAGATACACTGTAGGCAGCATCCACAATCATTGAATTGCCAGGTTCATCACTTGTGAATGCAGAATAAGCACTGAGACCACCAGAAGAATAAACGAGGATCGGTGTGTTAGAAGATTGATTCGAAATAGAGAGCAGCGAGGGGTAGTTTTCGGCCGTCAGCCTGATATGCAACAGTTTATTCATCTCTCTGGTTTTAACTCACTTGTAAAGTTTCCAGAAACTTGTTTTTTGCACCACACTTGGCGAAGAACCCAAGAAAGTCAAATCTGTAAAAATATGAGTGTTTCGGTATCAGAAAATACACTGACCTGTTTCATAATCAGTTTGTGCGGCAACATACAAGTCTCGGCTTACATCAACGGGAAGGGTTTTAACGGTGCTTGTGAAAACTTTCGTCACTTGGAATCCTTGATCCCAATTATCCAAAAGCGTATTCACAATCTGTAAAATTATTTACCCTACAAAGTTACTCGTTTTTCTAGAGTTACATCAAATTGTTCGTTTGGTTGTGCCGAGCTTGGCAGTACAAAAGTACCAAGTGTGTCCGTTGCAATTTTACTCAAGTATGCCAGTCCGCTGTCAGAAGCAAAGAAATTTGTGTTGTTGTAAACGATGACGTTGATCTAAACAGTTAAACTTTTAATTGTACCTTAAAAATTAGCAAACTTGGATTCTGTTAGCAATAGAAGTGGCGACAATCTTTTCCGCCAGATCGTCATTGCCGGAAACAATTCCCATGTTGGTGACAACGAAAATCTGTAAGAGCGTGATATTTGAATAATTTATTATCAACAAACCAACTTACGATAGAATTCGGAGGAGAATAGTGGACAAGACTGTACAAGTTGTTGATGTCCAATGGAACACAAGCAGTCGGTTTGTCATTATCATCAAGGCATAGATCTGGGAGGAAATATGAAGCAAGCCATGATGTGCACTCAGTGAAGTTATTTGATATAGCATAATACGGTTTAGCATTTTCGTAGTTATAGCTGAAAACTCTGCCGTAGTCCGTTCTGTTGCAAATCATTTTTCCGATATCTCCGTAATTCGTCCAGGTTTCTTTCAATTTGGTATTAAAAGAAGCAAGAAGTGAAATGGTCCTTTCACTATTCAAACTTTCATACAACTGATCTTTTCCAGGGACACAGGAAACTGAAATCTCACTTTACGTCAATTTCGTTTGCATCACTCAATATACCTGGTTCACAGTTACGGCCGAGAAATCCTGGGGGACAGATGCATCTATCAATTTTGGCTGGATTCAGATATCCGTTAAAACCAAAGTTTCGACATTTACGAGTCGAGCAGCTGGTTCCCTGATAGTCCACATTACATACGCATGATCCATTGTTGAAACCATCATGGGAGCAGAAATCGACGTTTGCTATAAAACACGAAAGAAAATTCGAATCATTTTCGCATCGAGGCTCACCAATGTCTTCCGTTTTACTCCAGTGGTTTGTGTACTCTTCCGCTGACGCTGATCTCCAAACAATGAAGAGGAGTCCGAGAAGAAGTTTGAGATTCATCACTGAAATACAAAAACTGGACACTTCAAAAAACTCTAAACAAGCAAAAATGAACATAAAAGAAGTGATAGACGAAAAACTGAAAAGCAAACTGCAGTTTTTAGAACGGTGTAGAAATTTATCAAATCAGTCAATGATTCCAACTCCAAAAGTATAAAAACGGCACGCCCTGAAAAAGGCATTTGAAAACGCTATTGCCAGTTAATACTTGCTAGCGGCCCAGTCATAAACCAACACTCTTATCGCAAATTGCAATGAAATGCTCTTTTCAGTCTTTTCAGATGAGGGTAGAGCAGTTTTTATTGCTATTAAATTTCCGATCGAAATAGTCTACGGAGTTTGAAAATTTGGTCAGATTGTCAACGGAAGAAACCTAATTATTTGAAATGGGGTGCGAGAAAGTTGTTTGTATCGAATTTCCTTTTCTTTGGGTCTTTTTCAGATGCTCACTTGATGCCGGGCCATCGATTCCTTGAAAAAACGTTTGACATAGCCTTATCGTGGTCATATCAGATTTACTCCTATCATGAGATCACTTCCGTTCGAGAAACTGACAAGGCGCGCCCAAACTGTTTGAAATGACGTCAAAGCTCATCTTCCGTGTCGATAAGACTCTTAGTTTTTTGCTCTTCTGCTAGATTTAAAATTTCTCGAAACTATTTATTGCGTTGATATCAGAGTATAGGGACAAAACAACATTCTAATGTCAACAAGTAGGCAGAAAAAGTTAAACGCAAGTAAAAGACAATAAAATTCACGATAATCACCAAAAGGCAAAATATCGCAATGAAAATTGACGGGGGTGGCAAATGACAGCATGAGCAGTGAGAGGGACAAAAATATGCTTCACAGACAAAACGATTAATCACAGCATAAAGTTATTCCCATCCAAAGTATGACGAAAAAAAGGGGTTCAATGACAACATAAAAAAAGTGATTAAAAAGCAGAATTAGAAAAAAAAACTATAATTGGTTAAATAAATGAAAATCGTGAAAAATGTTGATTCCGAGTGACACAGGTGTAGGTGGAAAGGAGGAAGGGATGATATTATTCAGCAACAGGCATTTCGAAGTCAGGATTCTGAATTTTTATCTGAGAGTAGAGGTCCTTGTTCAACTCGTCGATCTCGTGGTAGTCCTTGGAGAGCAAGTCAAACTGCCTGTCGTATTCCTTCTGCTCCTCAACATCAATCTGCAATAACAAAATGAAAATCGTTCAATTATACTATTTTTCCTACCTCGGACTGGAGTAACAAAACAGTTTGCTTCAACGCTCCATTGTTCTTCAACATGTCCAATATCTCCATGCAGTAGAGATGAATTCTGGTGAAAGACTCCATCGCCAACTGCCCACGATAGTGATCACAATGCTGGAATGAAAGGTATGAGTTCATCATTGATTGATAAGTAACCAACCTGAAGAAGAATGTTGTAGATGATAGCGAATGATCGGTTGACCGCCTCGCTATCCCTCTCCTCCTGCTTACGTAGTTCAACTTGCTCTTCCTCCATCTTGATCATCTCACTCTCCTGCTTGCGAACCATTTCGTCCAAATCCTTGCTTCTCTTCTCAAAACCACGCATCTTTTTCAGCACACTCTCATCGGTTCTGGCCAGTCTCTTACGCTGG
The DNA here is from genome assembly GCA_900536305.3 of Caenorhabditis sp. 40 LS-2015. Classification (NCBI taxonomy): domain Eukaryota; kingdom Metazoa; phylum Nematoda; class Chromadorea; order Rhabditida; family Rhabditidae; genus Caenorhabditis; species Caenorhabditis tribulationis. The sequence continues at coordinate 149,397 of LR544313.1, forward strand.
AAGAATTCACTTGTTTGCAGAATGACGTCATGAGGAACTTACCAGACTCTCGGCTGTGTCGAGCTTATCTTCAATTTTCTCATCAATTCCTTGAAGAGCTGTTTGCATCTCTCCAAGTTTTCTTGTTTCTCTATCCTGGGTGCCCTGAAGAGAAATGATGGTTTGACCCAACCCAGATGACATACCAATCTTTTGAGTTCCTCGGACATCTTTTTCTTCTTTTGAGCAACTGCCTCACTTCTGTCCTCCAATATCTGCGTGTCATCATCCATTTGCTCGGTCAACTCGAAAATCTTTTCCTGAAACAAAAACACACTCGAGCCAATCTTCACATCCTACAACAAACCGATAGTTTCCGCACGAAAACTTCTGGATCGCGAAGAGCTTCCATAATTTCTGGATTGTACTCGGAAAGTTTTCGTTGAAGTCCTCTGTTCTGCCGTTCAATTTCAAGACGTTTGTGTTGCAACTGAAATAAATACTTGAAACTTTCTTCGCAAGAAGGAAACTTGCCTCTTCGTATTCTGCATTCTTATGTTCGTACTCCGCTTGCAACAGTGCATCCTCATTAATCTCTTTAGAAATCGGAGTCTGACCTTCAGCAGGTTCTTGTTCTGAATTCTTCTGTTCCCCGGCAAGAACCGGTTTTGGTGGGAGTGCAGGCTTCGGACGTTGCGGTTTGATCGCCTGGTCCGCAACGGTAGAGTTGATATATCGGGAAATCCAGTTGCGGGAGTTGAAATTGAAGCGGGAGGGATCCGTTTTGTTCAATGGGAAAATTTCCGGCTCGTTCTGAAACTCATTTGATTTGAATTGAATCGTCCTTCAAGAAACTGACGTTTGGCAGAGTCCATGTTTGCTTCTTAATCAATCCTCTACAGTAAGCAGGAACCCATTTATGTTGCGAATCCAACGTGTCACACACATTTTCCAGGAACTGCTGCCCTTGATCTGAAATGCATTCCGTTCTTCTTTCAGTCTCAGTTAAGAGGATCAGTGTTTACCTTGACAATCGCTCTCAAGCGAGTTGACCGGCAATTTCCTTATCAGCTCAATGAATGCACTGCGAAGATTGTTGAGATTGCCATACAACACGGTGTGAAGGGCGGTGTCTCCGCGAATGTTGAAACTCTGGAATGAAACAATTATTTTTCTTGAATAGCTTGAGGGGTCTCACCTGTAAATAGTTGGAGATGGAATTCCCGAGATGGAGACGAGTGGCTAAGACATTGGGATACACATACGATGGTATCTCTTTCTTACTGATTGGATCAATCCTCCAAATACACCTAAAAAGTATTTGGTTCATTTGAACTCAGTTAGAAAATGTCTTACCTGACTAGAAACTCAAAAATCTGAGGTGTGCTGAACTCGATTTCATCATTGTCGGCAAATGAACTGCAGAAAGTACATTATTTGAATCAAACTCGTAGAAAAAATGGGTGCTTACCATTCTAAAAATGTACACGCCTCTCTGATGAACTCATCAGCCTCCTCCATTTTTCACAGGTGAAATTCCCTGCAAAAAAATCGAAAATTTTAAATGTTCATCGGCTTGAAATGAAAAAATATATATTCAGAAGAAAGTGAAGTCGTCGCGAATAGGAGAAATTTTCCCGGGGAAGTGAAAGTGGCCGTTGCGGGGAATGCGCACCATCTGACGACAATTGTTTACCGTATCCCGAGAAAAAAGAGGGATAGAGGGGGGAGAGGAGGTGGGTAAACAAAGAAAAGGACGACGAATTGAACTATTAGAAAGGATGTGATTGAAAGTGCAGTGAATGGAGCCCATGTGAAAAAGGAAAAAAGAGAGGAAAATTGTTGAAAAGTAATGGGTTTTTAAATGTATATAATGAAGGGTCAAATTATAGGACCCTCCATAAATCTTCAACATTAGGTCAAACACAATAGAAACTGACTAAACTTGGTTACCCTTGCGTTGCTCTGAAGGTGCGCTGACCTAACTATCCATTTTTTTGAAGTATTTATCTTATCTAGTTTCTTTTGTAGTTTATGGAATTGTAAACATAAAATATTGTTTTGTTTTGCATGAAACATTTCTTATTATTATAAGTTCTGAAACCCAATAAAAAATGAACCCTGAACAAAAATAGAGCATGTTTCATGAGGTTCAGTTGTTCACTATTTCTAAACGAAATTTGCGCTGCGTCTGACCTTCTCAACAATTTATTACATATAAAACACTTGGTGGTTTTAGAATTCGAAAAAAGTACCACATGCACAGATGTGAACCTTCATTCATAAAAGGTTGCCCCACCCCAGTTTATTACTGCCCCATGTCAGTCAGCTCATTCCATTTCGCTTCATTCTTCCAACACATTCACCCTCCACAATACGGACTCATAGAATCTAGATCGATGTTCACATTGGATTTATCGCAGGTTGTCTATTGGCTTAGTAGTGAAAAGACAATGGGACAGTAATCCTTTTGGATTCCCGCAGATGTAAGACCTTTTGTGTACGCACATCCACATCTACAGTCTTCCACCATAGTCTATGGACCATACCACTATGAAATCAAGCATAAGACCTTTGGTTGATTTTTAACACATTTTCACGTTCCTCGAGTTTTAGTTTTTCAAGCTTTTTTTGAAACGTCAATTTTGTTATTTTTTGCTCAGAAGAGTACGACTGCCTTTCTGTAACCGAGTTCGTTTTTTCCATCAGAAATTTTTCGAACGCATTCAATGGCTTAGTTGAAACAATGTTCCTCCGACTTCGGCTGACGTTTCGTTTTCACACAAAAATCCGCCGGATTCGGATTCATTTATAACTGGTATGCCGAACAGTTTCCAGTCGGATTTCGGATTCGGACCGATTGTTGAGTGTCTCCCCCGAGTGAGTGGAAGAGGGGACGCACTACAGGACGGATAATCCTCAAAATCCCTCGCTCACACCGCAAACTGCACAAGTATACTTGTACGCTCTCTCCAGCCTGTGGCACGGATTGTTCGGCCAGCCATAACCGCCTACGGATTACGGTACACAATCATGTTCCTGTGGAAAATCATCATCATAGGATGGGATCCCTCTAGTCGTATATCCCATTCATGTCCAGATTGTTGTCGACGCGCCTCCTCAAAATCTTCTCGTTCCCGCCTTTTTTCCCAATTACAGCTGGCAGCCTGTCCCAGGCGGTGAAAACAGCTCTACAATCCTCAAAAACAGTCGTGTTATTCGGCAGTTCTCCAGATGTGTGTCTCTCTGTCAGGGACGACTTATTGGAATTGGAGTGTTAATTGAGTTAACAGAGGTCCATGATTTACTGTCGTACCAATGGCACAGCGTGAGTTCATTATGAGAGTGATTCAGGAGTAGTCATCTGATCCATGCTATCATGAGAACTTATGATACATTATTGTCATCTTTCTCGATTTCTTATGATGCTCGGATGAGTGTGCAACTTGTTGTCACCTTCAAAAAAGTTTTTGTTCCGGAACCTTCTCCAGAAGTTTACACGCCGAAAAATCACCTTGGTAGTCTCCTCCACCAAATTTGCTTAACACTTTCGTACAAGCTGGCGCGCGCCTTTGATGTTCTGCGGGTGCCATGAAAGAAGCCATACCTCTTGAACAGTCCAGACTCGTCCTCGACTTCCATGATTCACGTTCGGTGTCTTCAAAGAAGAATTCTCAACAATGTTTGTGAATGTGGTTGTCTTTTTTCGTCGAGCTCTGTCTTCTGTTTCTTTTCGCTCACTGTGGATGTCAACTCATAATAGCCTACCTTGAAGGATTCGTCGAATCCGATGCCTCTATTTTTCCAGCCGCTAATGAGCTGATTCTCGAGGTGCTCATTGGACCGTAATAAACATCCCACAACATCCATCCTCCTCCATATTCCTTGTTATCCGGCATTTTTTTTCTATTTACCAACCCACAGTGGAGATGTGTGTATTCTATCAATCAGAAAAATCAACTAGACAACACTTGCACAAATCGACGGAGGATAATTGCAGAGAGTTCGGAAAGAGTTTGTGCTTTTACCTTCTAATCAAATCAGTCGGCTCCTGCTTTTTGAATTCTTGTCGGCACTAAACTCGATCAGAAAGTTTTTTCTGGCTTCCGGAAAAAGTTTCTCTGGATACATTTGCTCTTCGTCGGAACTATATATTAATGTAAGATTGATCAATTTTCAATTTAAGATCTAAGGTTTGACTACAGTAGGAATTCGATCAACTTGAGATCTCGGATCCCAATTTTGTAATTTGTGTATTAGAAAATTACACTCTTCGTTGAGAATCTGGTTGACTCACGGGTTTCCTCGAAAACGAACTTGGAAAAGTGCATGTTTTTGAAATAAGGAACTCAGTTTTGGTTCAGGAAATCTGAGCCTCGATCCGGAAAACTAGCTCAGAATCCGTATTACTTTACACATGAAAAAGTTTAACACAAACTTCACTCAGATTTGTCAATTATTTTTCGTCTTCTTTGGATGTGACTCAACTTTTGGCGTAGGAGACACTATCTCTCATTTTCAATCCAACGTTTTGTGAGGAGACAGTTGGAAGAACCTTGATGAGGATGACACTCGTTTCCTAAAGTGGCAAAATTCCAATTCCTGTTTTCTGGTTATCATCCGAAAAAAGAAAAGGGTACTTTCTTTTCTCATCTAAGTCCAAGGTCAAAGTTATCGAAACATCATCTTCCTGTGTTTTTGAGAGGGTGTACATCTATTTTCTGAATCCTTAACACATCGGAACTGTTTCTCTTATCAAGTTTCTCTGAACACTCTCTATCGTCTTGATTAGGAACAGTCACACCTATCGAGGCTCCGCCCTCCTCTTTTCTGTTTTAGATACTGCCAACTGTTTCCCGAAGTTTTATCAAAGTTCGTGAAAATTGGTTTGGATATCAAACGATACCGGTTTCTTTTCAATTTCGGTAACTATTTTGTCAACGCCGTTGACCAAAGTCAAGTGATTGTTTCTAGAAAGATTATGAAACTTAATGTGGCTTGTCTTTTCTCCTTTCCCCAGAACTACGGTTAGACACGGATAGGACATGCCCTGGAGGAAGACGCTATGCCATCATTAACACCCGAACACCTCTAACATCCGTGCCTCTAATTTTGTAACATTCCCAAAAAAAGAGAACAGATGATACAGGAATGATGTACACAATACTTTTTCGGAAACCACGAGATCGCCAAAATCACTTGTTCTCCCCTCCCATTTTCCATCTCTTTTTTTGGCGTTTTCCCAAATGTTCATCCAATTGTAATTCCACATGCCTTATCTATTGGAAGGTCATTACTATGTTCCAGACGCTCTTCTCACTGCCACAAAAAACCGGGTTTTTTTTCATCGTAAGGAAAACGAGGCATAGTGCGGAAAGGGAGGAAGTCTCTTCTGCTGCTGCTGCTACTGCAGCTAGTATGGTCTGAAAAGATCTCGTCGTCTTCACTTTAACCTTGTCGACCCTCTAGCCCGCAACGGCAGCGCCTTCCTCCCCCAGTACCTCCTCTCTTTATTTTTTCATTCTCTCTCTCTCTCTCTCTTTCGTTTTTTTCTTCCGAACTAAACGGTGTGTGTGGGGAGGGTGGGGGTAGTGGGAAGGATGGGCTGCGTCTTCTGATGCTGTGCGCAGCTCGATTTTTTCTTTACATCTTCTGCGCCCCCGGCGGCAGATAGACATGATGCCCGTTGCTTCTTGCCGCCGCCACTGCCGCTGCCATCGACAGTTTCTTCTTCTACATCGTTTTTCTTCTCTTTTTTCTCCATCGTATTCCTAAAAAAGCTTGTTTGGCACCCTAGCGACACCCGCACTATCTCTCTTCACTCTGTTCTTGTAAATGCCATTCAGACACCGTCACCCCCCGCGATCCCTTCATCTCATTTTTTCATTGCCATCCGCGTAAAGTCGTTTTTCCGCCCTGCCACCCCCAGGTGTATTCCGCGTCGTCGTATCACTACGCCCGCCTCTTGCACTTTCAGTCCTACAGTAATCCTGCTTTTCCTTCCACACTTTTTTTTCTCTGACAACCCTGCTGTCTGACTACTTTCTGTCTGGCTGTCTGTCTGAGTACCTGATTTTGCTCCCTCCTCCCCCAGGTTCCACCCACAAAACCCTCTTCCTGAGACATACCATACCTATGTGTCTTCTTTTTTCATCGTTATAAGTGACACCTTGCAACATTACAAGATGTTTGCCTCCTCACTCTTCAGCTTTCTCAATTACTCATTAGCACCATATGGTCATATTGTCCAGGTAGTCTCGAACTTATACTGGTTGCGTGTAATTGACAGTAATCCACAGCCATTGTAATCCTCTAGTGGTCATAATTGTGTAATAACTAATATAATACGTCTCGTTACTTTTCATGTACCTTTCACAGGAGGTTTATGACATTTGGAACTATTTGATAATCAGTATGATTTCACTTTTGAAAGAGTCTCCAACTACCGTAACTGTGGAATCGTCTGAATCGTGTTTCATATGATACATCGCTTGTGTAATAGTCTATGTTTTGATGTTTCATATCTTACATAACATGTCTGGATGAGATAATCAATCCATAATTTTTTGCTGCCATCCATGTCGACGTCCATTGGATTTTATTTTCAAATGAGATGGACTGGTCTGCTAGGCGAACAACCGTAACCGATCCATCCCGCAGACCTCTTCACTTTTCTTCCTGTGCACACCTTACCTCTTCTCTGCTGCCAATATGGTAAGCACACAGTAGCCCTCGCTATGAGTGTAAGTCAAATCCGGAGAAGCAGCTTATGGAGTACATCAAGAGTTGAGAGATGTTTGGCCAAACCCGGAAACCGTATCTCGGCCCCTTCGCCGCCGCCGAGATGACAAACAACTAGGCCGAGGTCACTAGCTGCTCTCAAAACTGTGGACCAGGCTCACTAAGTCAAACATACCCACATCGACTTCTTCCATTCCCGCTGGTTGAAAACAGCGTGTATCCATAATCTCTCCGTTTGTTTTCCACATCTAAATTCCTTGCCACATCCAGACTCACAACCCCTAATTATGCATGCTCCAAGGTAACAGCGTCTTGTCAACTGATCATTCTGGTTTTCTGAGATTAACACCTTGCCTCGGATATCACTCCACCTTCCTCCACCTCCTTCTCCGTCTTCTGTCAACTGGCTAATAATTATTTTCAATACCCAACTTTTCCCTTTTTCCACCATCCCGCCTTTTACCATTTCCTATACATTTCCTTTCTTATCATTTGCCATCCGTAAACACATACCCAACCTGATTATTTTGAGCAAGTCCCGTATTCCAACATTTTTTTGCTCATTCTCCTCGTTTTTTCCTTCATCTCCATGTTTTTTGTCAAGCTCGTTGTTTCCTCGTTCGTCCGTGCCTCATTACCAGAAACAGGAGAAGAAAGAAGATTTTGTCGGTTTTGCAACGCTTATCATTTCAGTGATCTCAACAATGGATGAACTGAACGCTTGCACAGAATGTGGATTCACGACTACTGTATTTTCCGATTTTCAAGGACACATAGGTAACCAACCTGTTCGGAGATACATGAATGTCAATTCGTTCGAAACATTTCCTTCCCCCTCCTTAATTCCTTGCTTTGTTCATCCTTTTTTGCTTCTTAGGATGAGACTAAACCCGTAAAATATCGGACTTGTAGTGGTTCTGAAGGTTTCAAACCCATTCACCGTTTTCTTCAACCTTAACGACGCTTTCTCACTCATGCAACGTTCACTCTAACTCATGTTCTTCTTTCAGAGAAACACGAGACAGAGCACAGCAGATCATCCAGCGGAGAGATGTCAAATTCACAGGTTGGTTTTATGCTAATCATTCCTGAAGTGAGAATGAGGTTCAGTGTGACAAAACGTTGCGTCATAATGCCCATGTTTGTCTAATTAGTGCTGGAGGTAGAACAAGGAACAGAACGCGGAGAAGACAGCTATGGGGATAAATGACGTTGTAACAGGTCCTTCCAGACATGCCTCCTGAGATTAGAGGGGTTAGAAACATTGAGATCAACGTTTTTTCAGACAATCGAGTGGGGCGATGGGATTCAGTCGTCCACTCCCTCACCTAGGTCTACACCTCCGTCCGATCCAACGCCCAGTCCTGAATCCGACGAACTCTGCGAGCCCATCTCTATAACAGAAATCACAAACACACTTGCAAAACGTGAGTTTTTCTTTCTCTTTTCCAATCCTTGTTATTATTTTCAATGTTTCCCATCCCATCATATTGTTTGTTTTCTTCCCGTTTTCTTCCGAATTCTAAAAGTTCTCGACATTTCAGGAGGCCCTGGTTCAAAAGGACAGAAAATAGTACACGTGTGTCCTCACTGTAATTTCACCACTTGTATGTCGCAACACATGAAAAGCCACTTGGTAGGTTCAAGGATTTCACTTTCTTATGAATACTTACCCTTCTTAATTGAGGGACCCAGAGTTCACGAAAACGTCTGACGTGAATATACATTTTTCTTAAGTGCATCATATTAAGGAATAGAATATTCTCATGGGGTTTATTTTTACTATCTATCCGAGATTGTTATCGGAGTTGAGCCATAAAAAACAAGCTTCTGTTCAGTCTAGTAAAGTAATACACCCCCCCCCCCCCCCCCCCCCCCCCCCCCCCC